>JAHWFP010273344.1:179664-200311 GCA_023313725.1 Lithobius niger
CCCCCCCCCCCCCAGTCTGACATATAAGTCCAAAAGGCAACTTAAATAGGTTTGCATCCGTATTTAGTTTGCAACATTGACACACGTCTGAAGTAATGTTGCAAAACTGAGCCAAACCGGAAAGCCAACCGGGAGGAACGCACCTTTTAATTTATTTTAATTTATTTTATTTTATTTTATTTTATTGATTAGTTTTACCTTTCGATTGAGCCAGAGTAGTATTATGAAATTCTTAGTACGAGTTTAAGCTACTTGTTTGTTTGTTGGCCAAACACGGCAAACGAGCGAGGTTGAATATTTGACTAAATTTCAATTTTGTGTGTCGGTGTCTCTCTTCGTCTGTATGTGCGTGTATGTGTGTCTGTTTGGGACACGATAGCGTTCCCAATTTTGTTCTTGTTTAGTTGAGATTTCATGATAAGGGAATGTTGGTATGAGAACTTCAAGAGTTCGAAAATGAAGTTCTTACCGCAAATATTCATTCGAAGGTATTGGGGTTTTTTCGTTGGATGGCTAATTCCAGTTTTAGTTGCGGCGGTGAAGCAGCCCGATCTATAAGGCTAGTGACCCCGAGCACTCTACATTAACAACTCTTGCTTCATTGTTGGATTCGTTGGCTTGCTTCGGTGTTTGCTTGCAGTGTCAATTTAATGCCTGTAGTCCTAGTTTGTGTGTAATGGTCAAATCTTTGAACAAATCATGATCTGAGATACAGTTCCGACATTGTTTTCACGGAACAATGATAATACAACAACTTTCCACGTCCACCAGCGACAATTTGTTAGCTTCTGCTTAACTGTGCTACTTTTGTTGCCTGGGCAAGCCCCCCCCCCCCCAGAAATAAAATTGTCGGAATTGACTTTCTTGAGCTTTGTATATAAACAGTTGCGTGTATTTGTCTTTGGTTTGAAAACAATCGCTATACCATAATCGAAACGTCACCATCCCTGTTGTAATTAGTGCTTGACAAAACGTTTACTAAAAAAAATATATTGCTGCACACGTATTTAAGTGGTTATGGCAAGCACTTTACTTTATTTGAAATCTACTACTAACCACCAAAGCTTCAAAATATTTCCTTAACGCGGATATTGGCAAGTAGGGGAGCGTGAGGTGTAAGCTAGCGTAAGTATCCATGCCACAAATTCCATACCTCGCATGAACACAATGCCGTTCGACAAAAGTGCAATGCAGTGCAGCCCGCCGAAACATTGTAATATTGTGATGCCTCATCACTGTGCCAGTGCTTATTATATATAATGTATCACATGCGTTGTTAAAAATATTAATGATTACCGATCTCACTTCTTACAGGTAAACATAATATTCGATTTACCGATTTTGAACATTTAGATTTTACCAAAAAAAAAACTGTAAATTTGTCATCTAATTAAAATCAGCTGTTCATGGGCAATCCAGTGCTAAACTACCAATCTGATAGTTTGAAAAGGATGGTTTTCTCGCCTCGCGCACATTTTCTGGCTTTCCATATATTTAAATACGAATTGTGCTACTTTCAATCAATTTAAATTTTAAAAAAAAGGGTAGTTTAGGCATAGACTGAACCCAATTTCGGGCGATTCCTTTGTTTAAGAAAATGATACTGCATTTTGGACTTTTTGTATTTTTTTTTTCTATATCGTGGAGTAGCTTGTCAAGCATGAGTTAGCTGGTGACCTTTGCCCTTATTGTATAACCTAGATCTTGCCATCATCAAACTTTAAGGGAGGTTGGTTTTTTTTTTATATTCCGTACGGTTTTTTTTTCATGTGGAAAGTTTCATTTTCTTGAACCTTTTCATTAATGTAGAAATTTTCATTTTGCGAACTTTAAAGCATGCAAACGAACAAAAATTTTAAAAGTAGGAGGCATGAAATGGAAGAGGAAGATCTCTCTCTCTCTATGTATATATATATCGGAGACCGGCTAAAAGGAAAAGGAAAGCCTAAACGAAAGCCTAAAGGAAAACCACTTCTCCACTCCTCGCGCCCGCATTGAAAATGCACTCTCCCACTGTACGTGCAGCCAAAAAGGAGCCAGGCATGAGTGGTCGATCAATCTGACAAGTCTTCGGGAAGAGTATATCAATCTGACAAGTCTTCCTCTAGTATATACATCTAGCGCTGAACCATAGGCGGTCCTACTGCTAAGCCCTACTGACATGGCCAAGGTTTTTTTGACCATTGTCAGTATGGCTTAGCGGTTGGTCTTTGGCTTTTAGTTTCAAAGGTCGTGGTTCAATTCCCAGCTCAGGCAGTCTGAAGTCGAAAAGGCAACGTAAATAGTTTTGCATCCGTATTTAATTAACACTTCTCGAGCCCATTTTGGTCTTGCGTCTTGTTCGTTCAAACGCTAGGCTTCAACAGAAACAAACGCCTGTGCGACAACAATTGACAATGTGACAACAATCGACAGTGTGACAACATGGCGTCCTACTAGACATAAAAAAAAAACAGTTAAAGACTAAGAAAACAGAGCGAATAGACGAGGCAATACAGAAGCAAGAAAGGACATAGAAAAAGCAAGGCATTTAAACACGTTGATTATTTGCACCCATTCGTGAAGTAACCATGCTTAATTAAAGCAAACAATGCAATATACAGCATAAACGAGTGGCTAGAAGAGATATGTGGGGATACGGAAGGAGCAACAACATAAACAATAAACCTAGAAGATGCAACTGAAGAGCTTAAAGGGATGCTCTCAAAAGCCACAGAACGAAGCTAAACACCCAGAAAGATTAAATCGAGCAGATGCAGCTAAAAAGCCACTATGGAAAAAAAAGTGACGTTTTGGACATTAAAGGTGACCTCATCAAGACAAAGTTGCACAGCCGAAAAAGATCGTGTAAACTTTAAGCCAATATACATTCTGAACAGCCACTCGAATGGCAAGGGGCCGTTTTACAGGTTACGTCCAAACTGACAGCGCAATGATCAACCAGTACCGCATATCAACACATGGTATTCAGCGTTTTGAAGGACTGCACTAACAAGTTTGCCAAAATTGTTCAGAAGTTCCTTGAGATGCAGTGGCCATTCAGAATTCGGCTCTGATGGGCAGTTAGCCGGTGGTTAGGTCAATTCACGATGGGGCAACATATCTTTTTAAAAAAATAACGGACATTTTCTTCTCCGAGAGACGTAAAATCTTGTGACCATGCGGATCACTTCGTCGATATACACCTTTACTATCGTTTTAACTGGTCCCTGTTCGATCCTGACCTCAGGCACCCCTGGCATTTTCGAGAAGAGAAGGGCCCTGTCGTGTCTCGTGCTCATGTCGATTATGGCATGTAAAAGATCCTAGGATTTTCACTCTCTCCTTCTGGCGCCATGGCTTCGGCTACGCTTCTAAAACTACAGCTATCCTCTTGCTCTTCAAAATTTACCGAAAACATTGATATCTACCTCCAAAATTATTTTTTTTTTACAAGAAACTTACGTCTTATATATGTTTTATATGATCACTGCTAGTGGTCAAACAACTTAGTTCTGACGGTTGCGGTTGCGGTTTCTAGATTCGTGTAAACCACTAAACTGTGACCACAACGAATTTTTAGATGATACCAGAGCGGAACCATCCTTTAGACCGAAACCCAGAATACCAACTTCACAAACCCAAGCAACCACAAGTTAACCACTTTAATATTGCTTTTAATGTCAGTAAAGATGTCAGTGTTTTCACACACACTTAAAACACGACGGATTTTTACGTAGCTTGCTACACAGCATAATGTGCATCCACCCTGTGAATACACGAACAGGACCGCAACGGATATATGTTTAATACTGGGGGGAGGGGGGATGAGGGTCAGATCACAAACTTGCCGGTTCTAAATATAGTTTTTTCAAACTGACAAGTGGATACGAGGTGTAATCTGATTATCTATTTTTAAATGCGGAATCTACCTTGTTCGAATTCACGTTTGAGGAAAAATAATTATCCAGTGGTCACAGGTGTGCACTTTTTCTCCCCCCCCCCCCCCTCCCATTATAGACTCTTAAGCCCATACGGATTTAAAAGGAATAATACAAGATGCACTAATCTGAGAAAGAAAGAAAAACAACTGCCCCGGCTGGGACTCAAACCCAGAGCTTCCTACTGACTATAGGCCGGGCGCTCTAACCACTGCGCTACCGGGGTGGATACTGCTACAGGCTCCACCCGAGCTAAGTAGCTCTTCAGTTTTTCTCAGTGGTGACCTAGAGGTCACAAACATACACAAGGAAGGAAAGCAACATCGTTTCTTGGCCTCCTCACTAGAAATGATGAGAGTAAATTATTTTTTATTTATTACTCGCATTATTTCTAGCGTGGAGGCCAAGAAGTAATGTTGCTTATGTTTGTGACCTCAAGGTCACCATTGAGAAATACTGAACAGCTACTTACCCGGCTGGAGCCTGTAGCCAGTATCCGCCCCGCTAGCGCAGTGGTTAGAGCGCCCGGCCTAGTCAGGCGGGAAGTCCTGGGTTTGAGTCCCAGTCGGGGCACTTGTCTTTTCTTTCTTTCTCCGATTAGTGTATTTTGTATCCTCACAAGGCTAGTCTTTAATGCAGACTATTTGCTTCGGATTTAAGTGTTCTTCTGAAACAACCTGGGAATCTGGGTGAGCACTGAAAGCTCGCTAGGGTGAATCAAGGAACATAGAAGCCCCGTAAGCAAAAATGTATTTTCAGTCTAAACTATCTTAAAGCACACTTAGGCCTATACACCATGCGCTACGGCTGTCGGCTCTCATGTGACTGGACTAGTCGATTCAGACAGCCGTTCGTCAATGGCTAAATGTTGGTGACGTCAGAACAGAGTGCCGTGGCGCGTGGTATAGAAGCTTTCAGAATGGGGTTTGAGGGGACAGTGACCCAGGAAATAGTTTAGAAGCAGCGTTCACGATTTCATACGCCAACGCGTCTTAACTCGATTGTCACATCCGTAGCATGTTCACGCGAAATGTATGAAGTTGGAAAAAGGTTTTTATGGAAACAGCCAGAGGATATATGGGTGACAATCGGCCCACTCCCACCCCACCTCCAACTGCACGGTCCTCTGCAGGAACGTTGATGTTTTCATTGTTAGTGCCACGCATATTTGTAGTGTCAATTTTAACTTTTTCAGGGAAAGCCACTATGTTGAAATTAAATATAATAGTGTAAATGTGTAGCTTACGTAAGTTTAACCACTGACCGTTACACTGAATACAATTTTTTTTTACACAATAGCAGACTTGGGCAATATAATGTTATTTATTTTTCAAGAAAAAACTTCAAGTTCTTTTTACAATCATTAATTACTTACTTTAAAAAATGACATAAATTGGTTATGGTTTGGTTTTGTCTAGTTCAGCATTTATCAAGATCGAAAATGTGAGTTCAGCAGTTAAGGTTGATATTCCCCAACCCCTTCCACCCGGCTTCGGTTCTAACTGGGTTCCGTTCCACCCACAGGATTCTTACCAACCTGGAGAACCTGGAAAACTCAAGGAATTTAAACTACATTTGAAACTCAGGGAAAACTCGGGGAATTCTTAGTTTATTTTACAAAAAAAAAACCTGGAAAACTCGGGAAAAAACCATAGCCACACTTTTAGGACTAAACACATTTTGTTAGGACATTGAGGTAAAATAAAATTTTTTCTAGTACTTAAAACCTAAAAGTTCATCAAATCAGGCTACTCTTTTGCACTAAGTAAAACAAATAAAATTAGTAAACTGTGTAGAAAAAAATTCCTTCCTAAAATTCTGCAAATAGCTTGGAAATTGAACTCTACTTCTCAGGCAATCCTGAAAATTCAGGTAAATAATGTCAGTATTTTGGTGGGAACCATGCACATAATATGACTTTTTAAACATTTGTAAATAAGAATAAATTTTAAAAAAATTGAAAATCATTCCGTACAACATTTTACACAATATGAAGAAATTATTCGAGTTCCCCAATTTTGCTACTATTTCTTGTGAAGCCGGTGTCTAAATTCTAGCTAAGTTTATGCGTATGGTTTTGATTTTTCGCACAAGGAACATTTCGCACATTTACCAAAAGGTAAAAAAAAAAAATGTAAAATATGGAAAATGCAAGAACTTTTTTTTAGGATCAAGAGCAGTTGCTTGATAATCTAGTTGCAAAAAGCAGTAACAAAAATTGGATTTCAATGCAAGTTCTTTAATTGTTCTTTTCGTATGAGTACTTAAAAATGCCTACTTTTTTAACATAAAAGTTTAAATTGTTTTATTATCAGACAAAATTCAACTTAAACTTAACCCTAAATGAGTTCAAAAATAGCGCCGTGATTTCGAATTTATTTTAAATATAAAATTTTGAATTAATTGTTTTTCGTGCGACCAACAATATAACTTCAAGGCAATCGCTAACCTAACACGAAAAACTAGCCTAATAGGAGACTTGGGCAAGTAAATAAGCTCGCGTAATAATATTTCTTTTTCACGAAAAACTTCAAATTCTTTTTACAATCCCTGATTTCTTAAAAAAATTACGTAATTAAGGATTGCAAAATTCTTGAAATATCCCACGATTGGTTGCCTAGCAACGAGAAACCACACAGGTAGGCTAAGCCATTGATTCCAGTATTCACAGCTAACCAAAACAGATGGAAGTGTATAAAAGAGGAAAGTTTGGAATATTAAACAGTCCCAAGCAGGGCCGTGGCCAGGAATTTTTTTTTGGGGGGAGGGGGGTTGAGAGGAGGGGGAAACTAAAGGGCAAGTTTATGCCCCCACCGAAATTATATGCCCCCTTCACCGCAATTTAGGCCCTCCCCCCATCCAACCATGACGAAAGAATACGATAAAAATGAAAACTATAAAAAAAAATTTATAGGAAAAAATTGAACTTGGGTAAGCTTTTGTACTTCTTTTGTACTTAAGTATTTCTAGAGTCCCCCGCATTAGCCAAGGGTCTGAGCCCAAGAACAGAAAAATTAAACAAGTAAACAAACTACAATGCTGGCTAACTTATTCCCTAGCATAAAATAAATTAATTAAAATGGAAATAATTATAATAAAATAACACCAACAATACAACAAATCGAAAAATGAAATTGGGGTTATGTTGAGAGAGATATTTAAGACATTCTTGGTGAAAGTCTGATACAACAAAAATTTACTAATTTATCAGTATATTGTGTATCCGTCAACTAGTTTTTCGCAGATTTAGAAGTTACTGGACGGCTTCATTTGATCTGCAACAAATAAAAGCTAGCTGAAATATCTTTGAAAAATATTAACGAAAACTTTGTAGCTTCTGTAGTTTAAGTTTGAGACCTTAAAAAGTTACAATTTTAAAAAAATAACAAAGCCGAAAATTAATAGTTAGTTTATCAACAGTTAACTTTCGGCTTTGTTATTTTTTTCAATTGTAACTTTTTAAGGTCTGTAAATTACACTACAGAAGCTACAAAGTTTGCGTTAATATTTTTCAAAGATATTTCAGCCAGCTTTTATTTGTGCTTACCTGAAATGTGTAGGCCTACAAAAAAATTATTTATGTACGGTACTAACTGTTTAAACGACAATATAATTTTTTTAACTACTGTACCGTAACGTTGTATATCTCAAGAAATGTATAAACTTTACGTTCGTTTAAAAAATGTAGTTTTAGTTACCTTTACCGTACACTAGATGCTTTTTTTTTTTACGTGCAGCATATACACATTTTAAACATTTGAAATTTTTATACACAGTCTAACTCTAAACATACGAATTTTTAGACAAGCACTATTTCTCCCTAACCACTGAATACAAACGGGTATATTTTCTAGGAACTCGAAATAAAAATATCTGACTGCCAAACTAGTAGAAGTTCATTGTAAAATTTACCAATTTACCAAATAAAACCCTAGCGGTTTTTCAGCGCTGCACTACGTTATGTTCTCTCTGACCCAACTACTTTCACAAAAAGCAGACCGTTTCGAAAGTTAGCGGCCTATATTTAGTTTAGGGCTAGGTAGATTGATAGGTAACCTAATTATTTTGTACGTGACAAAGGTTATAAGAATCATGTAAATATTTTGTAAGCCTTTAAATAGGCAAGGCATTCACAATTATTCATTAATTTTGTTCCAACTTTTTTATATTTTGAAAAAAAGGACAAAAAAATTGCAGATAATGCTAGGGATAGTCCGATATTGAATTTGATATCGGTGTCGGTATAATCGGTATTATCGGTATTTTTTGCCATACCGATATCAGCCTACTGTAAGGCGTCCGATACGCCAAGAAATGCAACCGTTTTCGTCGCTAAACTGACACCAAGAGCGGTAAAAGCAACGACCAAGGGAGAAAAGCAAAGCCATTTGCTCAGTTTAATAATAAAAATATAGCACGTGATGGTTCCTATGTTCTAAGTTTTACAACGACCAACTTAAAATATAACTAGAAGATGAATAAGAGTAAAAAATACTGTTATTCCTGCAAAAACATTTTGAACAATATCAGCAGTTGGCATCCATGCAAAACCAGAAAATGAAGTTGCATTTGAATGGAAATTAAATTTTTAGTCTGCGTTTTTTAAAATTATTATTATCGGTAATACGGTATCGACATCGGTATTGGTATCGGATCGGTCGAATCGGTGAAGACTCATTTCGGCCGATCCCTAGATAATGCTTCAGGACAGCTTGTAGATTGCCTGAAGAACGCACTGCGTCGAAGTTTCTGTCTTCCAAGCTAAGGGAAGGTGCTTCGATTCCCAGTTGAATTGTCAGGCATTTAAGCCAGGCTGAGAGAGCTCAGCCTGGTTGCTGGAGGTTTGCAGATCTGGTCGAACCGCTGGAAAGGGGAACTTGGCAAAGTCCCCGCCAGGACTGCCGGCGAGGGTAGCGTGAGAGGCTACCATGCTACTTCAGCGGATATGGGAACTATTCTGGCCAATTTTGGACAATCTTTCTGCCCCTACGATGATCGGAGGTTTCCCGGATCGAATCGCGTGTTGGCACCTCCCTTTACCAGATATTTCTTCTTCTCTAAAAAAGTCTGGTAATGTTCAAAATTGAGCCGGTTCAGCCATACAAGCATTAAGTTGCTTCGGCTGACTTAAGGCTCAAAGAAATTAATAATAAAAAAAACCAAACCCCCCCCACGGCCACTTCGGTGGGGGGGGGGGGAGAAATCGGGATTTAATGCCGCGTAGACAGCAAGATGGTGGGCTGGATTTAGTCAGTTACGATAAACCAGGACAATAAATTCACATTAAATTAATTCAAAACATGCTGAAGAGCAAAGAACAGGACTTAAGGTTCCATTTCACAATATAAAATAAATAAAAAAAAAAACATATCCTTAAAATCAGGAAACAAGCAAGAAAGTGTGTGAGGCGTGTTAGTAGCACTAATCGTAAGCTCACCTTTTTCCCGATGTTCGGACATGGCATAGCTCCGACATGACCTACTGTTTTTTTTTTTTTTTTTTTTTTTTTGGTGGGATGGGGAGAAGGAGGGAAGAACTACATCCTGCTTTGGCGCCTTAACGTTTTTTTTTGTCATTAATATCAATAATTTTCATGTTGTAAAACCGTTTCATTACAGCTAAGTTAGAACTCAGCAAGTGTAACAATGATGACCAACGCAGTTCGAAATAAAAAAAAACAACTCTGTTTAAGTCGTAACAATAATGAACCACTGCCCGCCCAAGTGGACACAACAATTACGAACCTTCAGCTCTGCTTCTAAACATGAGTAACTCGTCTGACACGCTCATGAAGCAAAGTTGACTTCGTCTATCGAAATACGCACTCCTTTCATCGAAATACCCACTCGTTCAGTGGAACGGACTAAGACTTTACTGCAAAATATTCCAAAAACTACTACATTTTTTTTCGCTGTTGCACTCGTACACAGAAATACTGCCGTGCTTCTGTAAGTGGTCAGTGGCCCATGTTGTGTGGAAGGATCCACCTCAATCTGCCACACCACTGGTCGATCGTTAAGTTGGGGCGGCTTTAAAAAAGGCTACTTCCACAATGCTATCCATCCACAACAAACACAAGGCTAGAACCGAACCAAATCAAACCAAACCAAACTAACTAACTAACATGCACCAACCTAACAAAAGACAAAAAAAAACCCAAAATAATAACAAGTCATGCATACGAGTACACACACCGATTTAATTCCAACATGGCGGCTTTGTATGGGCTCGCGCGAAAGTAACGGCCCATAAGTTTACTTATAAGTAACCACCTGTTCTGTTCGTTGAAACCAACACATCGCAGCTTTAATTTGAGGCTTACATTTGATGTAAGCTTGTAAGTTTTCGTTTCTTAACACTAAATCCTATTACAGGCTAATTTGAGTGTTGACAGCTTAGCCTAAAACAGGGTCAAGTTAATTGACGTAAACTGAAGCACTGCATGGGTAAATTTACGGGCAAATTTATTCATTTACGGTCAAATTGTCAACACACAGCGCTAAAATTTAGCAGTTACGTCAAAAATCGTTCACTGCCCCTCTTTCACCCTTACTGTCAACTCCCATAAAACCCTGTCTCCTAGTTCGCAGTTCTAGTGGTACGGTAAGTCTTGTAGGCATATACTTGCAGAACTACTGCCCTTACCGTACGCATTTAATAGTATTACTGTAAAATTTACTCTGCATTATGCAACTACTGCTAACCCTTTAGCCGACCCTAAAGAGTTACTAGTAGTTGCCGCCCATCCGACTCGAAATTAGCGCGTCGTGATTTTTCGTTAGGCCTAATGACGACACGTAAATATGACACGACGCCGACTCTTGTTTTTCTTTCCAAAACACGTCCTATTGCTCCACTACTTAATAACAAATTTTGTTTTACTTCATGCGTTAGTATTACTACTTGTCTAAAACCTCAAATTCTTAACGTAAAATGAAAAGCACGCTACCTGTCCGCTTCTCTTGCCTCCTCGCCCCTGAACTCGACTGGAACGCACGTGCGTCTGTCGGCCGTTGTTCTAGCAGCGAGCAAGAATAACAGCGCCGTTGCCTTGGCAACCAGAGGCTGCGCGGAGAAGCCGCCGCCCGGGAGGCTGGAAACTGGAGCTGCAGCTGCTGTAAACAAGTGAAAATGTTCATATTTTCCGCGCGTCTTGAAAACATGAGACCGACGATTTTAGAATTTAAGAGTGTGATAATTTATTACCATTACTCAACTAAGAGCAAGAGATTTTAAGGGGTTCGAACATTAAGGCTAAAGGGCAAAACTACAGTATAGACTCGGTTGAAGCAGGCCCACCCCATTAACTCAACCTAATTTAGAGCATTGTGTTTGCCGATCTAAAGCTTTCGTACAATTCATTGAAATTAAAACTCTGTTATCGCAAGTAAGCCATACCAATACTTAATACGCGAAAAGGAACCAGTACGGTGATTAGGGAATCACCTTACGTCTGCTGAAGTAAGGTCAAAACAGGGAAGAAAACAAATAAAAAGGAAGGTTATGAAAGTGACGACACGTTAACGCATCGGTTATTGGTGACGACGTATTTCCGTTGTCACCTATTTGCTCCCCCTGACAAGTTTTCTGCTGGTAATTTGTCGGAGCTCTTCAGCTTTGTTTAGTTTTGTTGACAAACTAAGGCGTTAATTGCATATTAAAGGCCTTTTTTGCTGAACGAAACGAAACAAAGTTGAAGAACTACAACAAATGGCCAGTAGAAAACTTGTCAAGGGGGACAAAATTAGCGATGCGCCAATAAGCCTCAACCCCCCCCCCCCCCCAAAAAAAAATAGGAAAAACCTGCTCCGTGGTGGTTTTTGTGTTAGTTAAATAACCACATTTTGCCTGACGTTTATTCTACGTGGCTATTTAGCAGCATCTGCTGCTTCCTTCTTCTGTGGCTTTTGAACCATATCTTCTGCATCATTTTTTCTGTGACTTTTCAGCCGCATCGTCTGCTGAATTTTCTGTGGCTTTTCAGACGAATATTCTGCTTTATTTTTGTGTGGCTATTAACTGAGATGCAGAGGTGTCTAAATAGCCACACAAAAATAAAGCAGAATATGCGTCTGAAAAGCCACAGAAAATTCAGCAGACGATGCGGCTGAAAAGTCACAGAAAAATGATGCAGAAAATATGGTTCAAAAGCCACAGAAAAAGGAAGCCGCAGATGCTGCTAAGGAGACACGTAGAATAAACGTCAGGCAAAATGTGGTTATTTATTATTGGCGCGTCAACAACAAGGTCATTAGCGCCAACCGCAGTCACAGTGCAGTGGTCCGGGTTGCCACTGCACCACACATTACAGAGATGTTAAACAAACCCCTAATCTAGATCTTATCATAGATCTACTCCTGCAAAAATGTAACAAACAACCCCGGACAGGAGGGCGGACTTATCGCCCAATTGATGCGCTAAGTGTTGTGGCAGATGGAAAAGAGCAATCTCGTGGTTTCAATGTTACACTTTAGTGTTTTAATCTACGTTAAACCTTACTGCGACGTTAGAACTATTCTTTGACCGTTTTTACTGTTGCAGTAATGACGTAGGTTTGCTACTGGTTGCCGAATGGTCTTATGTCTGAATCTACATGGTGAGTTTTGTGAATGCTTTTGTATAGGTCAACTGCTACAACGCTTATTTTTAACTTTCTGTGACCTAAATGTTGAGCTAGTGACAAGCCGATGCTTTTCGAGAACATGCTTATGCCTTTTAATTCAAAGAGACCTCTTCGCTCTCAAGCCTCACCATGAACTTCCACGTTAAACGTCAAACTTAAAAACCCTATAGTTTCTCGCAAAATCGTGTCATAACTTCTTTACTGCATTAAAAATTGTAATGACAACAATCAAATCGTTTAGCCATCACAGAACGGCCATATCTTGTTGTTGTTGGGATTCTTTGTCATCACCAGGAGATCAAACCAATGAACCGGTTTACAGCTTTTGTATAGTTTAAAACGCAGTTATGAACAAGACCTAGGGCCTTTTGAACGCTATTTGAATGTCACTACAATATCTTTGCTGTTGTTCTTCTTGTTGAAAAAATTTTGCTCTCACCTATGAATCAACGAACCGAATTTTAATTTTTATAACTTAAAATGTAGCCTAGGTGTTACTACGGCCTTTAGACGATTTTTGATGTAACTACAATATTCTTGTTGGGAAAATTTTGCTCTCACGTATAGATCGAACCAATAAACCGATTTTCAGGGAATTGAATGCAATTTGAATTCTTGTTATTCTATAAGTTGTAGAAATTTTGCTCTCACCTTGAAACGAACAAATGAACCAATTTTAAATTTTGTAGCCTAAAGCGTATGCATTAACAAGGACCAGGACTTTTTGTACCTATTTTATATGTCTACAACATTCTTCTTGTGTTGTTCTTCTTGTTGGAATAGTTCTGTTCTCTCCTAAAGATCGAACCAAATGAAGCGATTTACAATTTTTATGACTTAAAATGTCTCTACTAATAAGGAGAGCCTTTTGAAAGCTATTTTAAATTGACTACAATATTTTTGACGTTGTTTTTGTTGAGACTGTTTGCTCTTACCTAGACATCAAAAAAATGTAAAATCTGTACAGATCGAACAGATTTAAAATTTTTAAGGCTTAAAATGTACGGAAGAAAAAGTCCCATGGTTTTTTGTTGTTGTTGGTACTTTTCACCTTTGTATCGCAACTTCATCAATGCTATTTGCTGATGAAAAACACAAATTCAAAGAACAGTTTAATACTAACAGTGTTTATACCAATAAGCATTCTGAATAGTAACCCTGCGAATAAAGATGCAGATATCGATTTTATCGGAAGCAGTCTGATGAAGGGAATTGCATCAAATGAATATCAGGATACGTGTTTGGATAATTATTAGATATCTAGCCTAAATCTCGATCGTTCATAATTATCTCTAATTTCGTTTATCTCATTTATGTCAAATCTTATTTTCTCGTTAATATCCAATATCGTTTATCTGCTTTATTCATAGCGTGATTATCTTAATTTACTTGAAAGTTACTTAAAGTTACTTAAAGTTACTTGAAGTTACTTAATTTATTTGAAATATCTGTAAAACAAAATAAAAGTAACAGATATTTAGTATTAAAAAGGCTGAAGCATACCAAAAAAACTTAATGCTCCCCAGGAACAGATACAAGAAAAAAATATGTAAGCCATCAGCGTCACACAAATACGTGTAAAAGAAGCTCCGGCTTATTTTTTGGGACGCTGGAGATTCAGGCTTCTACTCGTGTTAGTAAGAAACTGGTAGCTTACATGTTTTTTTCTACAGTCTGTTCCTTTGGAGAGTTAAGTTTTTTAAGGTTTACATCGGTATTTTGTATGCTTAGGTATTTTTTAATACTAATCAGTAACTTAAGTAGGATGAACACTGATGTCAGTACGGCAGTATTTAAAATAACATAAATAAAATTTTCTTAGAAAATTAAATTAGAATCACCAAATGAAAAAACAGGGAAAAAAACATAATAAAAAGGTAAAGCGTAGACGTTTAGATGATCTTGCAGTCACATTTAGAGAAACTAGTTAGCTCGGCTCAAACCCAGAAACGCATATTTTGGCATGCTAAAAATACCTAATTAAAGGTATTCCTCCCGGTTGGGTTTCCTGCATGGCCCAGTTCAGACGCATCTAAATGTTGCAAAGGCATTAATTTTCCCATTTTTCACCTAATGTGAAACAGTTTTGCTACATTCACTCTACCCTATGTAAATGTTGCAAAGGCTATTTCGCGCAGGATGCTCGAATGTAGTGAGAAGGTATATATGTCCTTTTAATCGTTTATTGAAGAATAAAAAGGTACATTTGATAAATTAGTTTGGTCAGATGAAGTTACATTTGGTAGTTTTCGATATACGTCGATTGTTGCAACGGCTTCTGGTTTTGAGTGATCTTAAGTAGGGACAAGAGTACCAGTTTTAGGTCTGCGGGCACCTCTGCATCTGAACATTTGGTAACATACTTATGTGTAATAAATAAGTTATCGTGCTATTCAAAATAAGCCTATTGAGCATTTTGAGGAACATTAATAAGTAATTGAAAAACTGCATACATGCTGCTAAAGAACCACACAGATTAAATTCAGCACATGCGGTTAAAAGCACAAAGCATCCAGCATAGATACCGATGAGAAGCCACAGAGAATAAAATCCAGCTGAAGAACCTCATAGATTTGGTTAAACAGTTGCAACTGAAGGGCAGTGAAAACATTTGCAACAAACCTGACCAGGCAAAAAATACAATACAGGTGAAAAGCTCCAATGGAAAGGCCACAGTCAGACAAGCACAGCTAGACAATCCTGGACGATGGTTTAGCCAGGTTAAAATCCCTAGCAAAAGAAGAGGTGGCAGCAGGTTATGTAACGATACCGTTAAATTTAAATACGATAGACCTATGAGACGAATCAACCCACACTTTCGGATGTGTCACTCCGAAAAAGTGTAAGTTCTGTATTATCTTTTCTTTGCTTTAGTGTATGATTTTGCCCCTTGACTTTATTTCTTCTGCCTTTTATCTTGGTGAATACATAAATTTGTTGAAAGAGAAAAAGTCTTTCAGCGTTTTGTTTTTTATGTTTGTCGACTTTGGTTAAGTCAGTATTTACGTACTTTTTGAAGGTTTGACGCTCTCCCACCCTTAACCATGGTGGCAAAATGCGTGAGGGATGATTTTTCTAGGTAATTCTAATTAAAAAATACTAGAATTTTTTACATGCCATAATCGACATGAGCACGAGGTATTCAGTGCCTTTCTCTCATTGCACTGCAGTACACGATAGTGGTGTTAACTCTCAAGCTACCTCAACTAATAGTTTTTGCGTACCGTACTGCTTTTGCTGGCTGGAAGGCGCCAATTTTTTTTTTTTTTTTTTTTTACTTTATGCCTGTTTCTCGTGTTAATGGATGGCAACGAGTTCTTCAACGTAAACCAGTGAATTGCAGCAAAAAAATGCTAAAGCTAAAGAATGAACAATTAAAAACAATTACATATATGGAAGACGTGGCAATGATGTGATGTTTGCCACTAACAAAAATCCTGCGTGGCACACCATCCGTAATCTGTAGACGAACACAAGCGGTTTTTCCAGTTGTAATCTTAACGCAATATACACCCAACGCTATAGATTATACAAAGAAAGAGAAGTATGTCGAAAATCACACAATAAAAATGGGGGGGGGGGGGGTGCGGAGGCTTAATGGCGCATCGACAGCACGGTCATTAGCGCCAACCTGCCAACCTCAGTCACAGTGTAGTGGTCCGGGCTGCCACTGCGTCACACATTATAGAGATGTTAAACAAACTCGAAATCTGGATCTTATTATAGATCTGTACCTCCGCAAAAATTTTGAAACCCCGGACAGGAAGAAAGACTTATCGCCCAATTGACGAGCTAAGTCTCACGGCGACGAACACCTTTAAGACGGCGACAGTCAACAAGTAAGTGACGGACCGTAAATGGTTGTCGACACCAATGACATTCAGGAGCCCCCCTCAAAAGGCAGCAATGAGTAAGTTTGGTGTGACCAATTCGAACAGATTTTATTATGGTCTTTATTTTACTGTGATGACTTTACCTGAATTCGACCCCAGCAACATACTCCGAATCATTACTCATACCGTGTCGTCTCTCTTAATGTCTTTATTTATTTGAGAGTAAATAAAAAGGACTAGTTGAATTAAGTGTTTCCTTAACAACCTCAATTGTAATCCTGTTACCTGTAAGATAAAATGTACTTGTACCTACAAATTTTCAGCGTTACGCTTGAAAGATGTAAGATGCTCCAGTGAACATTTTTTCACCCTTTTTAACCATTAAGCTTCTTGTGAGTTTGTTCCTTATAAATTATAATATTTAGCACCGATCCTAATTACGTTTTTTGAAGGCCGAGGCACCAAACAACGGTCCGTAATTATCTGAAGCCTGCTGCATAATTATTTAGTTCCTCGGTAGTCTTTGAAGCGTTGTAAATATAGACTCATTTTTGTGAAGCTCATAATTTGAATTCCGAAAAAAAAAAACCCTACCCTGCAGGCTACCAAGATCGTAAAATTACTTTCAACAAAACATGACCGCTGGCTTTAAAATAGAATGACGTTTTACACCGTTCTTCCACGACGGAGTCTGATAGGGCAGGTTTTTTTTTTAACGTGTTCTTTGATTGGCTGGAATCTGCCAGTTGCTAGGCTGGGCGAGTTTGAAATAACCTTTCATTTTGCTGCAATTTTACAGTGACTGGGTTTTAAGCAGATGTTAGCTGCTGCACACACCCTCTAAAATTCGAAGGTGGGATAATCGAATCTATTTGCACATTGAATTGCTCAAATTTTTTTTGCATTATGTCAGTTTTTTTTAATTATTTCAGAAAACATAGTCTTGTGTGAACGAAACGGAAATATGTTCTCTTATGAATTCAATTCGTAAAAGATTTTCAGAAGAGGCAGCGTAAACGTAACCTGTTTCATTCAGGAGCGCATCCTCGAATTTTGTTTTGGGGGAAGGGGAATAAAAAAAATTAAATTCAAACTGGATCCAGGAATTCAGCTCAGGGGTGTAGGGTGGGGGGCAGGGTGCATCAGTCCTTCGCAGCCATGTAAAACAATTTATGAAATTTTAATACCCTTTGAAAGTTTAAGAAGATAATTTTCTGAATTTTTTCTGCTACGAAAAATTCCTTTATTTGTCTAATTTTCCCAAATGTTACTCTTAACTTTTGGTGTGTCTCTGCCTCCCCAATCCCTCCCTTCCTTAGTCCCCGTCCCCATCATTGGTTGCATTTGGTAACATTTTAAGAAAAATCACGAAAAATACCTTGCTACTCGAATAAAAAATCTGATCAATAAAAAAATTGTACACGCACGGTCGCATAGAGCTATTGTTGGACGTGGCTAAAGGGGCACGGTAACATGCGTTTTTTCTTAATTAATTCACACTTTGATTATCAGCTAAAGCGCTACAAATAGATACCGAACAAAACACCTAAGAAATTACGAAAGAAAAGAGAACGAGTGCAGCAAAAGATTTAAAAAAAAAAATGTAACCAATCCCTTCCAACTCTGAATGTAACTGAAACGCTACAGAGGAAGAACTCAATCTACCAGATCTAGACCCGAAAAAATATACTTATAATTGAGGAATTTCATGAATTTTATACAAGACTGCCGGACCAACACCTACTCACCAGAATTACTGGGTGAAGATGTTCAACAAGATGTAAGTGATATGCCGTGAGTGAAGCACAGCGTGTTTGTAAACGCTGAGCAGTTTTGACAATTTAACTACCAAAAAAGTACTCAACTTAACGATAAAGTGGATTTCCCTACTGGGAAGATTCACTCTTTCCAATGGTGAAATCCATTTATTCGTAAGGTGAAGAGGTTTTTTTTTTTATTCGGTTTTTCGGAAGTGTTCGTGTACTTTCTGGACATCTTGTACTTTAAAGCAAATCACCATGAACCACGGTGTACGGATGCATGCGTTAGGAGATGTGGACTGTCCTGAGACGGTCAATTACACAACTCCCTTTCCGCACGCCGTCGAGTAGGTCACGTGAAATTTAAGGCCAAACCAGATTGGCTGCTTGCAGTTCTTGCGGCTGCATCACGATGCGGGATGGTGTAAAAAAGACGTCAAAGTCGATCGATAAACGTAACATCAACCGTACGATTGCAGCAATTTCAACCTTAAAGGCACGTGTAACGCATCACTCCGAACGAACTTTCTTTCTCTCTGGTTAGGGCTTTAAGGTTTCACTAAACGAAATTTGTATCGGAAACCCTGTCCCGGAGTTTTTATAGATACGGCTTACAAAAAACGTACAACTAAATAAAGAATAAATCACAAGGTAAAGGGCAAACGAAGCAAACAGGTATCCTGTGTATCCTCACAAGGCCAGTCTTTAATGCAGACTGTTTACTTTGTTCAACTAAAATTGTTTTCGTGGTACTACGGTACAGAATTCAAGTATTCGCATTTTTATACAATTTTTACTGATTCTGGGGGCTGGGATAATTATGACGTACTTATTTATTTGAAACAGTGTAGGCATATAATCAATAAATCGTAAAACCATTCCAAAATTAATTGGATTACATAATTATGTTGTTGCATAATTAAGGTATAGCGAGCACCCCCATATTGGCTGCTTACAACGGTAGTTTTATTTGTTGACTCAGAATGTTAGGTTCGCATAATACTAATTTTAAACTGCCTTACTTATCGGACATCTGCAGAAAGCTTGCAATTCCGTTTGCGAATAATGTTATTATTACCTTATATCAACAGGAGACTATCAAGTATCAAGAGTCTCCTTAACGAAATAACCATAATTATATCAAACAGGTTCTGTGCTAGTTTTTGACGAATTACAGTGTGCAACTTAACGAAGTTATGCACTATACAAAATACGACCTACCACTTTATAAGAAAAAATTGAAAAGGACTGCTTTTCGTGTGGTGATAGCGCAGATGGCTAAAATCTATAAGAAGGCTGTGATGCTGGGTCATGTCTAATGAACGGGATCCAAAGGGGGGAGTGGGCGGTTGGAGCACCTGTAAATTGACAGCTGCAGCATAATGTTACTATTTTTTAAATCGTAATTTGCTATAGCCGTTTAATTCGTATACTGATTCAACTCTATTTTATTTAGTCCCCAAATTTTTACATCATAGCCGGCAGCTAATGGGAAACAGTTTGTTAGGTTGCTTTACTCCATGCTGGTGGGTACAACAGTGAAGCAACTATGGCGTACCTTATACTGGGTGTACAGGTTATGTTGTTAATCTCTTCTTTCTGTTTTTTTGTTCTTCACATACTGCAAATGTACGTAAAATTACATTAAAAGTTGTTCGTTGCGGGCTAAAAATCATTTCTTTACGGGATGAAAACGTACGGAAAGAGTGCGTTGCAGAAGAAGTTCTCTGTATGTGACTTAAAAGGAAGTTTTTATTTAAATATCTTGGCTGAAAATTAAAGGGTCAAGCTAAGCTCCAGATTGATCAAATGCCAGATTAGCCTACATATATTCACTTACATTCTTCACATCCGTGGTAACAAAACATTAGGGTTTGGGACACAGTCTATATTGGTAGCTATTGTCGCGCTCCCAGCCGAGTATGTCGGTACCGGATTCAATTCCAGATTTTAAGAGTGACAATGGGGAAGGGAAGGGTGGGGGCTTTTGGTTTCCAAAGTCCCCAAACGTGACGGATTTTACTTTAAGTCACCTAGAGACCTTCCTATCCTCTGCAACGCATTTTTCCGTACGTTTACAACCCGTAAATAATCGATTTTAAGCCCGCAACTAATACCATTTAATGTAATTTGCGTTCATTTACAGTATGTGAAGAAAAGACAAAGAGAGAAAGGGTTAACAACAGAACCTGTATACATCCAGTACAAGGTACCTATATAGTACACCATAGTTGCTTCACTGCTGTACCCACCAGTATGCAGTGAAGCAACCCATAAGCTGCCGTCTATTATGTAACAATTAAGGAACTAAACAGAATTGAATCATTAAGAATTAAACGGCTGGGAAGTTAGGATTTTACAAACAGTAACGTCATCGTGCTGCAGCTGTGAATTCACAGATGCTCCCACCGCCTCCTCATCTCTCTGGACTAACACCTGTAAGCTGATTCTTGCCAAATTAGCTTAACGACTCTTAACTTTTTGCTGGTTTAGGGAAAGTAATAATCAAAT
>JAHWFP010273344.1:200411-223187 GCA_023313725.1 Lithobius niger
CCCCCCCCCCCCCCACCCCTATTTAAAAGGAGACGTCTAATTCACTAAAATAATGTGTGAAGTTTGTGGAATTAATTTTTTTTTAAACCAGGCGCACAACAAGTAAATAAAATCAAGCAAACTTATATTTCGACATCAAATATTTTCTGGCGATGCCATCATCAAGAGTAAAAAAAGTTGACATACATTCTTACAGTCCCGGGCTTGTCCAATCCAAAAGGGTTTAGACTAATGCCATTATTAAACTTATAACAATATGTAAGTATGAGTAAATTTCATATTCTCAACAATATGGTTTGTTGAAAAATATATGTTGTTGTAGGTTAAATAATGACACTGGTCCCCTTTGAGTTTGGCAAGCCGTGGATTGTAGGAATGTAGTGTTTCACCTGTTTCACCGCAACAGCAAGGTTGACACTGGAGCCTCGCTTCAGTATTTCGATTGAAGCTGGCTAGTGGCACTCCGTGTGTTGGTCATTGGTCTCTGCTGTCTGGTGTAGTTTCGGGTGCGCTTTCTGACTGCTGCACCAATTACCGGAGATACTCAGCCTTTCATACCCAGAGTTCATCTATTTCAGGGGCTACTCGGCATTCAATTCAAGAATGTCATTTATTAAATAAAACACTCTGTTCAAATATCATGTATTATTGTATGTACCTATTGTCAATAATTCGCTTTCCTGTACCACCCTTGCTCATGCCAATTGTTGAGCGCCCTTGACAAAGGTTGGAATGCAAGTGATTACTACCTGATAACCGTTCCCAAAGGGTTACGGTTGTCAAGTAGTAATCACTTGTATTCCAATCTTTGACTTCAACACTATATATCAGTTGCTAGAGATTAGAGCCGTATTTAATTAGAATCTTTAATAACATCATTTTCCAATTCCTTACCCAAACTTAGCTTATTTAATTAGCATCAAATCATGGTAATTTAAATACCACTCAACTTCTGCCGTTAGCATTGGGCGGCAACCTAGAATTTCTTCCTTCATTAAATCTGAACCCAAATGGCGAAGTAATTTCCGTGTGAGTTCCTCTAGTTACTAATGTTATCCCCAGTAGCGTGCACAGACATCCGAGAGGGCAGGGGCAACTTTCAGTAAAAGGGCACGCTGTGGCTTTATTTTTCAGGGGACTTTTTATTTTTTTTTATTTTTCCTTGTTACTTACTTTTTTACCATTTTTGGCCCCTTTCTTCTGTTTCCTGGTTTTCTTTTTGCCCTTTTTAGGGCTCTAGGCCCTTTCTCCTCGCTGTGGCCAGCATTTTTCAGTGCAGAAAAACAAAACAAGGCATGTTTTTTCTTCAAAAAGGGAAAAAAAGGACATTTTTTTGCAAAAAGGGAAGGGACAGTGCCATATCTTCTTCACGCCACTGATTATCCCGGTAAATCTGTATCGGCATTCATCATCTCCAGCTTGTCGATACAGTAAGCACCCTCTTTTTTATTTCTAAGGATATCATTGCCAGAAAATATTTGGTATTGAAATATAGGTTTTTTGTTTTATTATTCGCTGTGTCCTGGCTTTCTTTTATTAATGATTGTAATTGTTAGCGGGTTTATGCTTTTGATTCCTCACTGCCGCCGTCTTCGTCCTTGTTAACTGTTCAAGGAATTAAACAAGATTTCAACCTCCATCAAAAACAGTTTAGTTAATCAAATCTTTTGGAAGAAAGTGGTTTGCAATTCCCACACACACACACACAAAAAAAGAGATTTCTTTTCTCTTCTCTATTGGATGGCAACCAGTTTTCTTTTCGCATGACAGCTCTAATTAATTTTTGTGCTGGCGTAATTGATTGTTTTCCCAATGTTATCAAGTGGAAACAGATAGCATTTCTGTTACAAGTTGCGGCTGCCTTCTTCAAGTGTGGCTAACGACTTTCGTCTATCTTTAAAGGCTATAGCCATTTTTACGGCACGTCCTAAGAGGCTCTTTTTTATGGCATGCGCAATCTTTGAAAATAATCAGCCTCAGTATTTCTTGCTCGTTAGACATTTGATTTATTGTGAGACTGTGGACTTGAGGATTTGGACCAATAGCAATCAAGGGTTTGGTCATCATCCTCCTCTTCTCCTATCGTCTTTGGGAGTCAACTTGACGTCGTCCATGCCTGTTTTTCTACAGGAAATTCATATTGTTTAAACAACCATACATCAAGGTCCATCAAATTCAGCCTTTTGCAAACACAGCAAAGTTTTATTGGTTCTGAGGAAACGGGTGGTCTGGCCAGTATAAATTATGACGTGTAATGCTACGTATCTGGTGAACCTTTGATGAATTTGACTGCCTTGTTTAAAACACATGCAGCCCTTCAAACAAAACCTTTCATCCTTAATGACTTTGCTGCATGTGTTCATTTTATAGTTCAGAAATTCATTTCGTTTTAAACCTGGAGCAGGAGTGTTCTTAAGTGTTTGATAAGCTGGTTTAGTTTATGTTTTAATTTACTGAACATTGTGGTTTGTCATGGTCTCATCAGTCTTACTTGCAATTCGGTATTTCTGAATTTAAAATTGGTGCTTCAACTCTGAACTGTATTTCTGTAGGTCTGTATGTCTTTAGACTGTTGCTTTTATATTAATTGTATTTCTTAATTTACGTTTGCTGCCTCTTGCCTTACTTGTATTTTGTTATTTCTGGATTTAAACTTGGTGCTTCAACTCTTAAAGGTATTTCCATAGGGAGAAATGATACTTTTTATTGGGGCCGCGGCCCGTAGCCATGCGCCCACTCTACACTAAGATACAAATCACAAAGTGCAAAACACACAATGCCAGGTACAAAACAATACGACCAACCAACCAATCACTCAATTAACCAACACTACACCCTATGGCGCCAATCCACTGTGCACAATAATAGTTCATAGTTCTTTAGATTTTTGCCAGCGCTTTCTTACTTGTAAGTCGATATTTCTGAATTTCTTAGATTTGTTTCGCACCGTTCAACATTTACTTCCTGACAAGTAATGCACCCAGGGGAGACATGAAAACACTTTGTTTTAATGTCTCCCGCGGGTGCATTAAATCGTCAGGAAGTAAATTTTGAAGTGTTACTTCCCGACTTGGAACCCCATCGAAATGACTGTTTCCGTTCCTCTGATTTCTGCTTGGGTAACTTCTGAATTTAAAATTGTTGTCTTCCTGTATTTATATATCGATGTTTTTACTTTAAGTTTATTTCACTTTCTCTTAATTGTACTTCTTTGTGGCTAATTAAGTTTGCTGCCATGTATTGTAATACTTGCACTTCAAAATTTATGGATTAGGTGTCTGCCTTCATATTGTCTTTCCTATATGACTCAGTTTTGCAACATTAGTTCAAAAGTATGTAAATGTTGCAATGCTTTTATTTCCTGTTTTTTCTCAATCATGAGACGGTTACTTTGCATTCACTCGAAGTGAGTGTAGCAAAATGATGCAAAAGCTATATGCAGCAAATGTAGAAAATGTTGAAAAAGCTATATAATTGCCGATATTTCTGAACACATTTAACCTGTTCGTTTCTGAACATCGATTTTCTTCTGAATTTATTTAGTGTGCTCTCTGATATGAATGTCGATATTTCTGATTTTTTTTTAGCCTGTCCTTGATTGAATATTGATATTTCTAAATTTGTTTAATCTGTTCTCTTACTTGAATGTCGATATTTCTGATTTTTTTTTAGCCTGTCCTTGATTGAATATTGATATTTCTAAATTTGTCTAATCTGTTCTCTTACTTGAATGTCGACATTTCTGAATTTATTTAGCCTGTTCTCTTACTTGAATGTCGATATTTCTGAATTTGTTTAACCTGTTTGCTTTTCAACGTCGATGTTTTTAAATTTATTTAACTAGTTCCCCAAATTGAATGTCGATATTTCTGAATTTGTTTAACCTGTTCTTGCTTGAATGTCGATGTTCTTGCTTTCCTTTACATAGTTTCCATCTCTTCTAACTTTCATTTCGGTATTTCTGAAATTAAGATCGTTGCTTCTCGGCTATAATTACTTCACTGTCGATGTTATTAATTTTTTTTATTGTAATAAAGGTAGCTACTGTACTATACGTTATTCCAGTGTAAGATTTTCGGTAATGGCTTATTTCCAATTTGCCTTCGTAGGTATTATTTTCGTATGTTCTATAGAATTTCTTTATTTGTGATTGCTGGCTCTTTTTTTTCTTGGATCTATATTTTTGGATTAGTTATGATTGTTGCTCTTCTGCAGGAGCATACACAGCGTTCAGATGTAGACGAGGAGTTCTATGAGTGTTACAGCATCCAATTAGGCTGTAACACTCATAGAACAAGTTAAATTAATAACCTTTAATTAACGTAACTTTTTAAGGCGTTGTGTAATTCAATTTATTCTTACCCTCCTCCCCCCCGATAAACTTTTTGTTAAAAAACGTACCGTTAAGTCGCTAAAAACGCTTCATTTTGAGTATCGTAGTTACAATTAAGCATTTTAAAACAAATACAAGAAAACATTTGCAATGTTAACAATGTTTTGCAGCCTTTTAATTCAGGCGTCCAAAGTGTATCTCCAAAGTTTATGCAGGTCATAACGAACTTTGTAACGACCTGTATTTCATGTACGGTAACACGGTCAGCAAATGCGTTGGTGATTATTTCTAGAATAGACCTGATGCTGGATAAAGTTTATGAAGGCCAAATTTTTATTTTCAATGTTTTATTGGACTTCACTTAATAATTGAATTTTTCTGAAACATTGAAACATTGAAAATACTATGATACTTAAAATGAAGTGTTTTTAGCGACTTAACGGCACGTTTTTTAATAAAAAGTTTACCGAGGAGAGGAGGGTAACAATAAATTGAATTAGACAACGCCTTAAAAGGTTAGCCTATATTAATTTAAGGTTAATTAAAGTTTATTCATTTAATTTGTTCTATGAGTGTTACAGCCTAATCGGATGATAATTGGATTTCGTCAGTTATTCGCAGATTTAACCGTTAACCCAGAGCCGTTTTCCATACTTCTCGTGTAGGCTAACGTCCACTTATTTCGTTTGTTTTTTTGAAGACGTGTAAAGGGATTCAGCGCCTTTGTCTTTGGTCCACAGGGTTTAAACTGTGTTTGCTACATTTAAACGGTTGAGTGAATACGGCAACATATTGTGATAATTTCACCGTCACGATTAAGCTGTACACTTCATTTCTTTGCTGTAAGGGTGGTCCCAGCCTGGAATTCATTGAGAGAGGAGACTGTTACAGCTGGGTCTACTGATATTTTTAGGCGACTATTAAATTCTGAGGACCTTACACCATTCCTATTAAGACCTAACCATCGTGTTTATCTTTCAACTTTGTAGTTGTTACCTTGTAGATTATTTTATTTAAATGTTGGTTGTTTTTATTTGAGGCTGACAGTATAGTGAAACTTGTGATCCTTGTCAGACCTGTTTGTCTTGTCTATCTTGCAACAAATAATGTATGACGGTCAACAAGAAAGAAATGGTGAAATGTTGATTAAGTTACTTATTCATTCAGTTTTTGTGATATTATTTCCAGTAAGAATTCAAACGTGTAAAGAATCAAGGCAGAGAATGAAGTAGGCCACTCTTTCAATGACCATGGCCTACCTGATCATCTCGAATGCTGCGGACCAAAGACCCACAGACGAGTTGCCCCAACAGTTGACTCATGTAACTGTTTGGGGTAAATTATGTGACGTGACCCACGGTGACCCATTTCAAAAACTGTGTGGGTCTTCCAACACTGTTTCCTAGTGGGTTCTAGAGGTTCAAACCAAATACGTTTCTGCTTTAATGCGGGAAATCCTCGTTCGACAACCGTCCCAAAAATTAAGAAAGGAAGGGGGGGGGGAAGACAATTCATAACTTTAAGAATTTATTTCAAGCGTCAAAAAATTCATTGCAAGCAAATATTACCTTCGGTAGGTGAGTGAAGACTCTGACCCATGAACCACATGACTAGCGGGAAAACGGTGGCCCGTGTGACCCAAATCCATCTCAGAATCAAGCACTTTATGTTACCTTATTTTCTGTCGTATTTCCTGTCGTACAGTTTATTTTGTATACAAATAAGCTTTTACAACGTTATTCTTTAGTTTTAACTGGGGAAAACAGTTTAAAGTAACGAAGAAATATAAAATAGCCCACGAGCGCCTTCATTGCATGCTTTCCTGCGTAGCATAACGGATTGCAACGAAGCTAAATTCAAAATAGTCGTGGATTGCGTTCAATGGAACGTCTAGAGCATGTTTGATTAACAATCAAGTGGGGAACAGTTGTCTCAAATTATTAATTTGAAATTTCTGCTCCCCCCCCCCAAAAAAAAATTCATATTCTATGTGAAATTAAAATACTAGTCTCTGTCACAATGTGCCATCCAATTTCTGTGGGTTTTCCTTAAGAAAAAGGCCGCCGGATTACAGCCATTCTTACAGAGTCTTAAAAATTTGTTGAAAACATCAGCTCCAGAAACCAATTAATTTCTATAATAAAAGAAAATAATTCATCTTCCGGTGCTCTATCCCCCGTTTCTCTGGAGAAGTTATGCTCCACAGAACTATCGTAGTGGCTATGAACGGGTATTATGTGAAATTGCCACATTATTTCAAAATAAGACGTCGTGCAATTCAATTTATTCTTACCCTCCTCCCCCGATAAACTTTTTATTAAAAAAAAATTGCCGTTAAGTCGTTAAAACTCTTCATTTTTGAGTATCGTAATAACAATTTAGCATTTTCAAAGGGTTTCAAAGGGTTTAACGAGCGTTAACCACTCCTGGTCATCTGCCCGAAGCCCTAAGGCATTATGTATGTTAAGCATTTTAAACCAAGTACAAGAAAGCATTTGCACTGTTAACAATGTTTTTCATTTTTTAAATTCAGGCGTACAAAGTGAAAGTTATAACATTTTCATTGCAACCATTTAAACGTCCAAACTGGATGTACTGATAATATTTACTGGGCTAAGTAGGCCTATATGTACAAACACCCCATTACAGAATTAGCAGACTTCGCAAAATGTTGATTTTTGCAGAATCAAATTTTGACGAATGCGTTCTGCGAGCCCTACGTCTGCCAGATTGGAATGCTGAACAAGTACAGGATTCAGACAGCACAACGTCACCCAAATAAAACCATACCTCAGTATTTTGCCAAAAGAAACGAAGAATGCAAAATGAAGCAAAACATTTAAATTTAGAAAACGTTAACTCACAACATTGAACAAATTTTCTAAGGTAGATTTTCTAAGGGTAGATATTTTTAGCCTTAAAAAGTCACTGAGAATAATGCTTTAAAGATTAGGAAGATTTGAAGAGTTTAATGAATAACCCTAAACGCAGTGGAACTTATTGAATGGTTGGTTGCATACGCGTATCGCATATTTAAAAGTACTAAAGTGCAAAGTAGTTATTGTATTAATCCGGTTACGCCTCGTCTACCTTTACAAGGATAAGGAAACTTTAAACAACTTGTTGAAAGAAAGATTTATGTTGCTGTCAGCAGTTAGGGAATTTATGGCCTTTTGTGATGTGATACTGGATAAACAGCAATTAAGTACACACGTTTTTATTCCGTGCGCGGTGACATCATGCACGCTTCGAGTTATGCACCAAGTGTTTATTTATATAACATAATTGCTTTAGGACAATTATTATTAACCACCGTGTTTAGTCTAGTAAGACGATCGCACTTAACCACATCGTCAATTGGCCACGCAATAAGGGCTGTATGAATGTGTGGGTGTGGGTGTGGGTGTGTGGCTTATATCGGGATACGGGGCATACCACACGTTTCCAGGCTTGAAGCCAGTTATTATGACTGGATGAGGCGTATGATTCGACGCCCACTGGAAATTATAGCTATTAGCTCTAACTGGACACTCTCTTCAGTTCATCTACGCTCGTCTGTTGGGGGACAGAAGCAGCCATTAACTGTACGCCTACGTTTGGTTCTTTCAGGCATTTTTAGAGGGCTTTTTCCTTGTTTGTTTTTTTCTTACAAAACAATGAGAAAAACGTTAAAACGTGGCTGAAGAATTAAAAAAAAAAATAGAAAAAAATAGAAAAAAAAGTTACGCACGTTCATTGTGCCATAGTTTTTAAAGGTTGTAACTTCACGCTCCGTTAACACTCAGTTCAGTCCCTCAACAACTTTCGATATGTGATACCAAAACAACTTAAGTGTAAGACTACGCCCACTTTTGGCTCTACGACCACTACGTTCACTGACATGTTCACTTACTATGTTCACTTTTGGTTCGCTCACTATGTTCACTTAGGAGAGTACTTTATATTTAATAACATCTTATTATTGTTTTGTTTTTTTAATTCTACAAAATAATGTTCAGCACCAACTCTGGCTGAAAAAAAACACATCGTTGTTGAGCAATTTCATCACGGTCCTGATTTTTAAGCGTCATAATTGTTGCCTACTGAACTATAATGGTCTACAATATTTAGACCTAACTATGTACTGACTTCGATTCTTGTTATATACAGTTTGTTCCACATTATGTTCGCAGGAAACAGCCTATATGACGTCACGTTTCCTTGGGGTATGAATGCAATAAACTCATAACTCGTATCACTTAACAGTCATAAGTGCTACGTCCACATGTTTTTGCACTCATACTGCATGCAAGGAAATGCGGTTTCTTACAGTCAGTTTCCTGCAGACATATTGTGGAACAAACTATCACATCTCTATTGATTGTGGGCGCAAGTAACAGTTGTGTTGCTGTGCCCTTTCTTCCGTATCCTTTCTTTCTTTTATTGAGTGATAGTGAAGTGAGATTCTTTTACTGCATTTCGTAAATGTTCATTATTTGTGAACAAGCCTATACTTTAAACAGAAAGTTTGTTCCACATTTTGTTTGCAGGAAACTGACTGTACGAAGACACGTTTCCTTCCACTACGAATGCAAAAAAACACGTAAATAACCCACTTGTGCACTCCATCAGTAACTGTGTAGGTCTACAAGTGTGATATCCACATGTTTTAGTGCACTCATAGGGCAGGGAAACGTAGCATCATACAGTAGTTTCCTGCAGAACACAATGTGGAGCAAACTATTAGTAGGCCTATACAGTTATCGTCTTATAGGTTTAAAAATCGCGCTACTATACAATTTGTAAACATTGCTTAATACACCGTATACTATCAGAGACGTGGGTCCTACATCATTCTGCAAAAGTACAAGGCATGTTTACAATTTGTGCAGAAGCTATTTTTAAACCAATGACTATAGAAAAGTTTAACTGCGGCTGAAGAATTAAATACAAAAGAAAATTTAGAAAAGTTGCATCCTGCTGAATTTTTTGCGCAAATATTTACGCAAATATATGGCCTATAAGTGGAACCTCTTCTGTGCCGTCCTCATTGGTTCTGCATCAGCCAATACAGTCCCATGCCAGTTTAGTATTTTTATTTTTGCAGAAACCTTTAACTGTGGCCAAAGAATTCTAATTAAAAATGAAATTTAGCCAATTTCGGCGTGGTTGTCCCATTTTTATGTTACATTCCATGAGAGCTGATATATCGAGGGAAAAAAATTAATCACTTTTCGTGTGCATGTTCCGCCAACAAATTTTTTTTTTTACGATTTCGGTCGGAAAATAATTACAGCCGGAGACAAACATTCCGGCCTTTTCACCTCGTTCGAAATGTCATCGTGAACCGGGCCGAGGATATTGGAATTTTTCGGGGACCCAAGCTCGATCGTATATATATATGTGTGTGTATAAGCTATATTGCTCTTTGCGAAATTAAACTTGTGGTGTAGCGGTGCACGCCTGTGGTCGGCCGTTTGGTACGAGCATTCCAATCAATCCTTTCCTATCTATAAGCTTTTATATCTGACCGGAATCACTTAAATATTCCAACCATTTTATCTCAAATTGCAGACAGACGCCAGCACTGCTTCCACAAATAATTTCTTGACCGAACGGGCCAAGGGATCTCGTCTAGTCCAGTCATGCATTCTAGGGAAATTATAACATCTAAAATAAATAAATAAAAAACTATGGTCCAAAGATGTGGAATTTTTGAATAACTGCGGCAAGAAAATAAGTCGATTTCAAGTACTTACTGCAAAGTAGGACGCTGTAGTTTTTCACCGCTTCACGCACAAAGGTAGGGGGTTGGCGTGGTGGTGGTGGTGATGGTGGTGGTGGGGGGCGGCGGCTTGTGCAAAGCGCGGGAAGATGTTGCTAGGGCCTGCAGCGTCCGATTTCTTTGGCTTCGTAATGAATCGATTGTCTCTTTCATCTCCGTGAAGCCGGCATTCGAGTTTTCGGCCGATTAGAAATGGTGCGATCGCTACTACCACACCCTTTTTTCTCGCCCTCCCCCCTCACCCCCTGCCCCTTCCCCGTCCACACCCCTTTCTCCCGTTACGTTTTTCCACATCAAGTTATCAAATAAATGCAAATGATGGATCGGAACGCGCAATCACGTGCTCGCGCGTTTGGGACAATGCACGCGCCCTGCCTCTGATTGGACCTTTGGCATGGTAAAATCTCAAAGTCAGCCGTGCATGGGCCGCCATTGCGCAGGCGCAAACTGCGACTACACGACGGACGACGGAGGAGCTAGATTACTTCCCAAACCTCCCCAAGTTTTACGAGGGTTCCTGGAAAGGTTCCAACAACGCTATAGCTGGCATCCTGTCAGAGCCCCCAGATACATCCCCACAGCATCCCAGGGATCCCCATATCTCACCGTAAGTCCTGTTCGCTTGAACCAAAATCCCTTTAATCGTGTACGATTAGTGAATAAACCGGGATTAGTTTCTATCTCCGATCCCAAACTTCGGAACCCACCCGCAAAGGGTTGATTTTTACGATGGCGACCGTATACTAACAAAACAATTGACATTAGGCGAGAGAAATCGTCGTCTTTTACTACTAGTAGTAGCTTTTCATACCAAACCTCACATTATTTGAGATTACTATGGTAATTCGTGGCATCTCCTCCACTACCAATCTGTTTGGGATTATAGGTTTAGGGAAACAAAGAGATGCTGCGTTCCGGTTAGGGCTAACGCAGCATCTCGGATTACCCAAGACGGCTAGCAAACGTGAATGATAACGGAATTCTGGAATCCGAATTTCTGAAATTTACTTCGGGCAGTAACGATGCTGCACTGCAAACAGTTGCTGTTGTTAGGCCTTTACATGAAAAAAAAATAGTAATATATGTATTATTGCAGAAAAGGGACAACTGCGTTCAGGAAAATTGTATTATGGAACATGTGTCTCGCATAGGCTACAATCAAAATGGTTGCGGTCAGAAACATCATCCACGATGTTTACGCAACATTTGTAATTTTTGCCACACATTGCTTGTAAAAGTTGTAAAGTCAGTAAGGTATGTGATCTGAAACCTGCAGCTTATAATTGTTTTTTTTTTTATCTGCAAAGAGGCTCAACACCCAGGTTTTTTTGTTTTTTTTTACATGGTTTCGTTATTGTTTGTTTTGCTTTCGTCCGTTGTTATGCTTGCCGCAATATAAAAATGGACGAAAGTATATCAAAGTGGACGAAGCAATAATAAAAGTGGACGAAAGCAAAAATAAAAAGACAATTCGTTTCTGTTCTCGTTTGTCGGCGCCATCTTTTTTAGTTTGAAACTGTTAACGTTATAACTATACGAGTTTTGATTTTTTTTTTTAACGTATCAAACATCTTTGCTGCATTATAGGCTAACCAGCAAGTTCTAAAAATTATAGGCTATTGTAAAGCGTATCCTGGGCTCTCAATCTCGTGCTAAAGCACAATTACTACGTCTACAGCCTACGATGCCTTAGCGCATTATCCTGTAAATATGCACACTTGATTTTGAAAATTATACATCATAAGACATGACATGATTTTTTTTTAGATTGTCCCGGCTAAGATATAATTTGGAGATGTCACTTCTATTAAAAAGTTCAATAAAGTTTGACTTGTATAGTTTCAACTATTTAATCTCGGTGTTTGTTTAGGCATAAATTACTGCGGGGTTTACAAAACAGAAAGCAGTAAGTGCTGTATCATCAATAAAGCTGAATGTCTTAGTAAAAAGTCATAAATGAACACATAAACATGTACGCGAAATCTAACAAGAACATGAGTCACGTTTTCAAGCCTGTGCATTTCAAAAAGCATTACGCCCTTCCACACACAAAGCAAACTGCGATTCCGTGTTCACTTTTCGAACAAAAATATTCAGACAATCTCTGCGCCCCACCCAAGCGTTAAGGTGAGCAAATTTGTACTTTTTAATAGGGTGTCAGCACGCACAGTGAATAATAACATTTTTAGTCTTACGAACAAAATCGCGTCGGTAAATTTAACAAAACATATATATGTATATCAACAAAACACTACAAAATACCCCAGAATTCATTCAGAAGTTTGCTTTCATACATCTAATAAATAGATTAGAACGTTCATATGTTTTTACCGCTTTAACTTGATAACTGCAGATCTATAAATATGGATCAACTGATTTGGCGACATTTGGTGGTATACAACCAGGGCGAGTCTATCATTCTGCCCGAGGTTTTACATTTTTGCAGGAGGTACAGGTGATATGATATATATTCCGGGTTTGTTTAAGATCTCTGTAACGTGTGGCGCACTAACATCCCGGACCACTGCACTGTGATTTAGGTTGGCGATAATGAACTTACCGACGCATCATAAAGCCTCAACCGCCCCCCCTCCCTTCCCTGGCGTAATTTTACAACCAGGACGAAGCCGGATAGTTCAGCTACTTGAATAAAATGATCCCTTTTGGACTTTTTTTTTACCTTGCAGTTTCTTTTATTAAAAAAAATTGTTCACAAACCCGACAAACTCACGGTAAAAGTACGGCAAAAGGCTCCTAAGTAAGCTCAACTTTTGCCAAACTCACGGTAAAAGTACGGCAAAGGGCTCTTACGTAAGCTCAACGTTTTTGCCAAACTCACGGTAAAAGTACGGCAAAGGGCTCTTAAGTAAGCTCAACTTTTTGCCAAACTCACGGTAAAAGTATGGCAAAAGGCTCTTAAGTAAGCTAACTTTTCCAAACTTATGGTAAAAGTACGGCAAAGGGCTCTTAAGTAAGCTCAATTTTTGCCAAACTCACGGTAAAATTACGGCAAAAGGCTCTTACATAAGCTCAACTTTTGCCAAACTCACGGTAAAAGTACAACAAAGGGCTCTTACGTAAGCTCAACTTTTTTGCCAAACTCACGATAAAAGTACGCCAAAAGGCTCTAAGTTAGCTGAATTTTTGCCAAACTTACATGATAATCGAACAACTAAACCTTCATGTCGATTGGACGAAAAGCGGATTTTAGTACCCAGTCTTTCGAAAGGTTGAGGAAGGAATAGGAAGGAAAGACACGACAACACACTTGTTATATGTGCCCATTCGGAAACAAATCTAGCCATAATTTTAGCCAACAATACAATAAATACAGCTGCACACAAATGAAAAATAGAAAAACTTTGGTCGCACCAGGGAAAAAAACTTAGCTTAAAATAATCAGCTGAATAGCTACAAAGAACAATTCGTCATCACAAATGCTAAGCAAAAAACAGATGGGAAAATTATAAGAATTTTAAAATATTTGGTTGAGTCAGGGTGACAGGAAGTTGCCCTTTGTCGATCTTTGAAGCCAGGCGGGTTACTGATTCTAATTTGCCCTTCAGTTGGCGCTGATGACCTAGCTGTCGACGCGACATTAAGCTTCAATTCCGCTCCCCCCCCCCCCCCCTCGGGCATTAGATACAAAGTACTTCATCCCGTTACTTGAATTTAATGTCACACTATTAGGTTCAAGTAATTATTTTACTTTGCCCTTCGGACATTAGAAACCAAAGTACTCCATTCCGTTACTTGAATTTAATGTCACATTATTAATTTCAAGTCAGTATTCAAGAATCAAAGTTCCACCAAGCTGACTTTTAATAATATTCATGGAGTATTTTTTTTTTAAAGAATCGAAGTTTTAGACTCTGTTAATGATGGAACAGACAACCTCTACGAAATTATTGTTAGGAACTATATACTAAAGTCAATTTCCTTTTAGATCCCAAACTCAGGCCCGTATTCTGAACGCTGACTAAAACTCGAACTTGACTTGAAATGACGTCACACCTATTTAGTGCCATTCACCACCAGAACTTCGTTTGGATACACTTGGAAGAAATCGGGTGGTGAATGGCACTAAATAGGTGTGACGTCATTTCAAGTCAAGTTCGAGTTTTAGTCAGCGTTCAGAATACGGGCCATAGGCTTCTAATGCGTTCTCAGGCAATGTTATTCCACAGAAAACTAGATTTCGGGGAATTCTAGTCGTTTGGAAGACCAAATGTTGTTTGACTTAAAAGGGTAAACAAGGCAGGGTACGATTGGCAGTGGCATGAACATTCTCAACCCAAGAAAAACATTTTCAACCCAAGAAAAACATTTTCAACCCAAGAAAAAGGTTTGATAACGATAACCTTCCTGCTTGAACGAAATCTAAATGAAGACGTTTTTAAATTCTACAAGGTTTGAAGATTTTTCCTATGCTCATAAAGGTTGATATCTGTAGAAAAAAAAAAGAGAAAAAAAGGAGATCACACTAGATCGAGAATCGTTTGTGACGTGTAGAAAATACGTCGTAAAAACTCGCAGCACTTGCATTGTGTTTTTCGTTTTTGTTTTTACTGATAAACTTTTGCCGACACATTGAAAGACGTCGTGAGCACAACTGTATCCTCTTCCAAGTTCGGAGTTTTGATTTGAGAAGTGATAGTGTTTCAGGCACATAGTGACATGATCCACGGAGGATGAAATATTTATTTTAAAAAATGAAACCACAATCAATAAAAGAAGTTTTACGTCAAGAAACAAAACAAAACAAAACAAAAACAAAAATCTAATGTCCATGAACCTCCATAAATTCAAGTAAAGTTCAGCAACAAATATAACATGTATATACGGTATATATTTTTTTAATACCAAAATCCGCAGATTTAATTTTCAGTGCTGTACAAAAATAAGCTGTGGGTTTCAGGAAATTTACCCTTATAGAAAGAAAGCTAAAATTATTGTAGGGAACCTTCAAACTGTTTTTGGCCTTGCCATGTTAAAATTTCTGGGTGTTGCCTATCATGAAAAAATCGACAATTCCCTGTAGTAAATAATATGACTGCAATTAGGTAATGTAACTCCAATAGGTAGTCATAACGCTAACAAACAGCAAATACTCCTTATTGTTTGAAATACGGTAAGAATTCAACCAGTTCCACAGCTGCAAAACTGGATAGCGGTAAGGCCTATTTGAACAAAACTATTGCATTTTTGCAGCAATAAGAAGCGAAAGTCTTGTTGCCGCGGTCACTACGCCGCCTGGATAGCTATCTATGACATCGTTTCGTTAAAAATGTGCATTCACACTATCAATCCATTACAATAAATCATACAATTCCTCTCGAAAAAACTTCTCTGATCACTTATGAACTCTAAGTAGTGCCTGTTCCATTCCCGAGTTGTCAAAGCCAAAACCGACGCCATTTTGAAATTTCAGAGTATATAGTTACTAGCTTCAGAGTAGTTCACGGCTGCGAGATTATTGAGTAAATCCGTAAAAAAGCTACGTATGACACGTACAAATTTTGACGCCCAGTAATGTCGATTGATTGATTGATTTGTTTATAGGGCCATGACTCGTAGCCACACGCCCTGATACAACAACTAGCTAACTAACTTAATACTAGCCCAATATTAGATGCTATATGCTTAACCATGCTTCAAACGTAGAACTTCGCTTCACGTCATCTATTCCGGGACCAACACATATCGTAGGACGTCACTGTGAGCACGTAATCGTTCATTCTGTTCACTCAGTAATGTCGAGGAATAATACACAACAATAATCAACGCTTACCGTAGTCCTGCAATTCTGCGATAGAACGTCTAGGAAAAAGTAAGCGGGCGTCCTTGCCTGTTGCGTCGGGGCAACCAAGGCAATGCTCTGGTGCACCGAACCAACAACCCGGGGGGTTTTTACAAAATTTCAGTCTTCGACTGACAGTGAAGAATGTCCATAAAACCCAAACAAATTTTCAATTTTGAAGTGTAAATTGCCGAATACTGTTTTTTTTATTTTACCTTAATCGACGGTTTAATGTTGATTTAATTGACCTTTAGCCAATACCAGTGCCTTCCCTAAATTATTATGGACGGTCTAGTAGAGATGAATAATTCTGGTTAAACGTTAAATAATTTTTCACCGTATGATGCCAATGTTTAATGGTGCATTTTTATGTTCATGCTTCCGTGCCCGTTCCGCTTGAGGAGTTTTTGAACTTTTAAATGGCATTTACTTTGAATGGAAAAGCTAAAATAATCATAAAACTATCGCTCTTTCACCGATGACGACCCAAGGGTCTGGATGTAACTAAGATTCACTAGCGTTGTGCCAAGACGTTGTGACAAGCGTTGTGCCAAGAGCGTTGTGACTTAACTAACGTGGCCAAGTGCACGACTAAACCAACGATATTATGAGTTGAAGCGACGTGACGTCATAAATAGGCGGAAATTGGTTTCGTTTGTTATGCCGTTTCCATCCAGGGAATTGGGAAGTTACGCACATCATTAATACAAGCAGTAAGGAGCTTCCAACATACGCTCAGTTTTCGTTAAGTCTTCGTCTTAGTGACGTCACATTGATTTGCATGTGACGTCGCGCAGCCTCAACCCTTGCTGCGTGGAGTATTAACCTATGGTTCCGAGGACCAACGTACAATTCTTTTCATGACTTTATTTAGTTCTTTAGGCCACCGCGTTATCACTTAACAAGCAGGCATGTTGGACATGATGATGTGTGGCTGAAAGCAACGTTAGCGTCTAATTTGCTGCATTTTACAAACACGTAATTAAATCATACTAGGCTTAAATGTTGAAAAAAAATCGCTACCATTTTTTTTTTGTTTTTTCCGACTCGTAGACAACTCTTTTTAATTGTGTGTGACAAAATATTCGTTTTGGGTAGGCCTAACTATAGTTGTAAACTTAAATGTAACTTTCTTTGTTTACAAATTTTTCAAAAACGTGTAAATATTTAATTTCAAACACTACAATTTTGCGTTAAACAAGTTATACAACACTACAATTTTTTTCGTAAATGCTTTTTGACGTTTACTATTGTTTAAAATGATTCTACCCTTGGTTTTACAGTGCATATTATGAACTACTCTTTCTAAATGAATCATTTTAAAGACGTATAAAGGGCCACACAATACTTCAAACTTTAATTTTTAGACAATTAAAGTTGAAACGGGCACCCGGCTTTAGACCCCAACTGATTCTCAAATTCTTAGAAAGTAGACAAATGCTGAAGTGTTGCCCACGTGATGAATAAACAAGGCTGTATTGTAAATTTTGATGGTTCCAACGCAGATTGTGATTTTAAATCTACAATTTGCTGGCAATAATTTGATGTAAAGAAAATTTGCAAGGCTAACGGAAGTAGCCTACACCTTGTTCTAACCCAATCGGATATTTGATCCGAGAAGCTGAAAAAGACGAAATAGGAATGTGTGAACCTGGGGGATGGATTGAAAAAGACGGAATAGGAATGGCGTTAACCGAGGGGATGGATTGAAAAGACGGAATAGGAATGGCGTTAACCGAGGGAATGGATTGACACCTCCGAATTTTTACATTCAACTTTATTACAATATTTGTTTGACGGCAGTAAGGTTTAGTCAAAAGGTCTAAAATCCTAACTTTATAACTTTAATAATCGCCAAGAACAATTGCTATAACAAAATGGAAGCTGAAAGCAATGTTTCATTACAGAAATAGGCCTATCCAGAGCTATAGTTTCGGATGTATATAAAATACGTAGACTATACGAACGTCGGCAGTATAAACGAATATTAATTTTCAAATCATTCACAAGTGGTAATCAAATATTTGTATGACTTTAAACGACTTTAAATTATCGCCACAATGCATTTCCTCAGTATGGGCATCACATAGGCTGCTTCTATACTATTCGCTCAAAAAGCCAATCACCTCGCTTGCGCACACAGATTTAAACAAAAATTAACTAATAGTAATTTATTACAAAGTCTGCTACCAATGAATCCGGTTATATGGTTAAGCTACTTATGTTACGAAGATCATAACAGCTTGTGTCTTCCTTAGTTGCATTGTAGCATTTATTCTATGAGTACGAAATTAAGTTAGGCTTAACATCCCAGAAGCTGCCACCGCATGGTTCTATTCTGATTTCATTTTCACACGCACAATGCACGAATACGTTAAATCAAAATTTACTTACAAACTCCAATGGAAACTAATCCTATGGTGACACATACTTGATTAATTTTCTCGAGCTCTGGTCACAGGCCCGTATTTTCTTTTCAGCTACTTCGAATTAGATGAACCTTTCTAAGTATTACTTACCCTGTGAAGGCCTATGCGCAAGTTTACATGCACCATTAGTATTACCGTACTTTTAAGACGTTAGCAAACATATTTCTGCCGTTCCATCCTCTTATGAAGAATCATAATCACATACTTTCCGCAGAATGTTTCCGTCGTCATGCTTGATTCGGCACGTATAGGCCTATACTGAAAGCGGCATCGGTAGATTTAGGCTTAAGATGAGGCCTATTCAGTGAGCACTACTCCGAAGCGCTTAGCTTAGTGTAGGATACTGAAGAATGGATGGTATTTTTCAAACGCATTCGGATAATTGTCTGACCATCTAAAATGTTTTAACTGTAGGTAATCATGGTTATTATTGATCAACCATGTAGCGATCAAATTCATTGACATGCAATTTTCTCGTGACCAAGTTGCAATGGGCGAAGTAATATTTCGGAAGGATTTAACTGCAGATAACAGCAACTGATTTAAATCATATTTTCGTTTTTTTAAATGAACAAATAAAAAACACCTATGGATAATAATATTCGAAGGAAAATTATCGAAGCTAAGGCGCATCACCAAACAAACCTTTCGAGTTTTAATTAGTTGCTCTATTTTAACCTTTAATTTATAAAAAAAAAAAAATTGCATAGGAATGTTCAAAGGCAGCAGCAGGAACAAAACTGAAGTTTTCTTCAAGTGGGAACGTTTATACAGTAAGTTTATTGAGTCTTTTGCAGTTTTGTAGCGACATTTGCTTAAACAAATGCTAATATTTTAAAATTATTTCCACATTGAATCAAGTCTTGTACTTGATACGAATTACTATAAGCAAATGCAGTGAAGAAATAACAGAATGGAAATCATTTGGATAAACACTGCAGGGGTTCGGAGTTGATTTCCGGCGAAGTATGAACTAAAACAAACACACTGATGTACTTTCTTTCCGTCGATGTATTAACTAAAACACAGTGATATACTTTTTGTTTTATGTAAGACAGTACAATATGACTACATGATTATATGAGTTAAGTAAAGATTAGAAGGCCAGATATATTTCCGTCCATGAATTAATCAAAGCACAGTGATGTACTGTCCTTATTTTAAGACGGTACAATAAGAACAAAAATTATATGAATAAAGTAAAGACTAGAACACCAAATAGATTTCCGCAGCTGCATTAGCTAAAACTCAATGATATACTGTCCGGTTTTAAAACAGTATAATAAGAATATAAGATTATATGAATGAAGTAAAGGCAGAAGACCAAACAGATTTACGCCGATGCATTAACTATAAAACAGAATGGTATTCTGTCTTTTTTAAGATGGTACAATAGACATATGAACGAAGTAAAGATAATAAGACCAAATAAGACGATATGAATAAAATAAACTGTATACCACAGGGTATTTTATAAAACTATTAATAAAAAATCGGGAGAAGGGTTTACTTCACAGACATTCATTTTACATACTCTCATTTCCTAGACACATGCATTTTACAGACTTTTCAAAACTTCTTTAGTTCACAATTTTTGTTATTCCAATTCCAATTCTAGCTACCCATCAATCAAAAATACGTCCAAAATATTTAAAAAAAAAATTGATAACATCTTGGCTTGACCTTCATAACAGTAAAATCCTCATACCATCTGAACGAATGAAATCCAACCACAGAGAGCATCCAGAGAATATAAAGTGACAAATTACAAACCAGCATTCCACCAAGGTGCATCAACTAATTCACGGAGGTGGGGGAATGGGGGGGAGGGGGAGATTGAGGCTTTTTGGTGCATCGACAGCTAGATCTTTAGTGCCAACCTCAGTCACAGTGCAGTGTTCTGGTAACCACACACCTTACAAAGATGTTACACAAACCCCGAATCCAGTTCATGTCATCATCATCTGTACCTCCTGCAAAAAATTAATAAATAAAAACCGGACAGGCGACAACCTCATTGCCCAATTGACATGCTAAGTCGTGGAAGATGGAAATGGCGACGAACACCATCCAAATGGAAACAATCTACTAACACATTATGGAGCGTAACTGATCGGTGACACCAATGACTTTTAGGAAAGATATCCCCCTCACAGGAAGTAATGTGTAAGGTTGTTGTGACCAATACGTAAACAGATCACAACCACCTCTTCTCTGAGACTGCGGAAACAACCCAGGTGCCAGGACTGTGCCTTTAATGCCCGCGACTTACTGTCGTCTTGCGTGTCCCACAAGGCCTTCCAAACTGCATGCAACCTCAGATGTAGAGTTGGAAACGCTGACATATTGCCAGCTGTGCAGGTTGACCACCGACTGCACAAGGCTGATATGCTTTTCAAAAGCACCAGAATTCCTTTAAAGAAGGCCCAAAAGGGCCCCTTTCGCTACCACATCATCGTGCTCATACCCAGCTATCCCAACATAGCCTGGGATCCAGTAAAAAATCACAGTCTTTAGCAGGCCAGACAAGCGGGAGAGCCAAACTTGGATTAACTGTGTCAGGGGGTCCCGAGGGTTGTACAACGCCAAGGACTCCAGGGCACTCATGTAATCACTAAACATGTGTGACCCGAAGATCGAGGATCCATTTCATAGCCAGACCGAGAGCAGAAGCTCCGTCGAAAATACAGAATAGCCTTATGGAAGGCAATGGGAAATAATCACTCCCTCCTACAACAAGCACATTCCATGCTAACTTCTGATTTAGATCCATCAGTGAAACGCTGCCGATATCCGAAGTATTAGCTCACCCTCCGATATGCTGCAGAAGGCTGCCAGACGAAATATAAAAATGCCGCTTGGGACCCGCCATGGGACACACCTAGCTGTCGACACCCCTATTAGCCTCACCCCCCCCCCCCCCCCCCATGGGGCCACTGGCATCTTCCTAAGCCTCAAGACGAAGAACATTTCACAGGTCTAATTCCATCACCCTTAATCATCCCACTTCTGCCAAACCGCAAATTTTGTCGATAAACCAGGGTCCAGCACAGCATGCAGCATGCAGCATGCACAGCGTACTAAATGGGGGAGGGGGATTGATGCTTAATGGCACGTCGACAGCAAGGTCAACTGTGCCAACCTCAGTCACAGTGCAGTTGTATTGAATGGCTAGCTGCTGCTGGCGAATTACCAAAAGTGGCTCCGAGGCTTCATTATAAATATTGACGGCCAGAGATGTTTGAAAAGCCGGTGTCGCCAAATGCAGGCCACTGTGATGCACACGGTCTAACAACTGGAGGGTCGAGTTTTTAGCAGAACCATAAACCACGCAAGGATAATGAAGCATACTGCAGACAAAGGCTCAGTAGAGGGTCAGCGTGACAGTGCATTCTGCACCCTCATGAAGTGCCCAACAGAACCCGTAACATGTTAACTGCCCGTAAACCTTATCTTAAAGTAGCGCAAGGTGGAAGCCAGGACATCTCAGAGTCGAACCTGAAAACATGTTGTTAAGTTAAGAAGACACAGATTCCATGAAATGATTCCTCCAGAAAACGTGGCTGCGGGACCACAGGAGTTTGTGTCTGTCCCAAGTGCAAGCAAGGATCTGGTGCAATATCTGCTAATGCCAAAGTGGACACACACTGTTTTAAAACGGAAACTATAACGGAGTGCCCAGCTCCGGACCTTGTTAATTGCCAGCTGCAGTTGCTGACCGCAGTTCTGACGGCAGTTCTGCAGAAGGGCTACTGGAAATCGAAGGTCGAGATCATCAACAAACAACGCCTGGGTAACAACGGCTTGCTGGGAAATGAGGTTGATCCCAGCGGCAAAAACGATGATACTGAGAATACATCCCTGCGGCACACCATTCTCCAAATAACACAGTCAGAAAAGAATTGTCCCAACATGTACACACAAAAAACAGACCAAGAGGAGCGCCAAAGGGAACAGCAGCATCCGTCCTGTCAAGCCGTAGTAGTAGCGGTTCCAGAGAAACCGTAATGCTACTTCGTTCATAAGCCTTCTCCAAATCAAAAAAGACTTGAACCCGATGTTGATGCAGGCAATCAGCCTCCGTAGCGTCTGATTCAAGGGCAACTGAATCAGTCATAGGCCGATTATAGTGAGCGAACCCGCTGAAAGTCACACTGGGATGTAGGTAATAATCCTTGTGACTCCAGCACCCAGACCCACGTACAGACGCTGTTAGTCAGAGAGGGGATTGAGGTTTAATATCACGTCGACAGCTAAGTCATTAGCGCCAATCTCAGTCATAATGCAGTGGCCCAGGACGCAGATTGATAGGGCTATAATTGGAAGCTGAAGTCGGGTCTTTTCCTTGTTTTACAACTGGATTACCACTGCCATTCAGCTGGAATGCAGCCCTCTAATCGCATGTGGTTGAACTTTGCCAGCAAGAAGTGCTGGGAGGCCAAGAAGTGAT
>JAHWFP010273345.1:0-17690 GCA_023313725.1 Lithobius niger
GCCAGTTTCTATTTTTATGAAATAAAACCAAAGTGTTATTTCAAGATAAACAACATCAGGCTAGACTTACCCTTGAAACGCTCTGCCTACTTACTCGTCGTCTGCCTTTTTCATAATCATAATTTGACGGAAAAGAACCAATTTCAAGAAGACACTCCTATTTTCCATAAATTTCGTATTTCCAGCTTTTTTCCAGTAAGGCCCTACTCACTTAAATAGCTAAACCTTCCATCACTTCCAACATGCACTTGCGGGAAGGTAGTCAATGGTCTCATTTCAGTCAGTTTCTGTACTAATTGAAGGGAGACCATTGAAAACTTTGCTGCCAGTGCTGGTTGGCATTGATGGGAGGTTTGGCTATTTAAGCGATCCTTAGAGGTCCTTAGTGGGAAAAATAGGAGATACAAAATGTATGGAAATAGGACTGTATTCTAGAAATTAGATATTTTTTTTTTGTGGAAAATTGTGATTATGAACATGAGGACGATGAGTAACTTTGTAGAGCGTTTCAAGGTTCAATATGCCAGTTATTGTTTTTCTTGAAATAAAACTTTGGTGCTGCCTATATCAATAGACGCTACTGCCTCTAACCCATGGTTCGAGTTGGATAGGTTTAGCAAAGTTTGATACTGCAGAACTTCCTGTACAGAACTTACTAGTTTATGAAATACGTGCAGAACTATGTGTAGAATTATGAGCAGAATTACGTTCTAGGTGAATGGCAAGTTCAACCGATTGCAGCTAGACTGTTGCAGGAGGTGGCACTTGCAATGTTCTCATCAATCTGTGCTCCAGAGAAAAAGTACTTTGTATGAAAAATTAGTTTAGGTTCCTCAGGCATCTAAGGATCGCACCGTTAATATTGCTAATACAGTTTAATGAAGAAGACACAAATGTAGAACCACAGTAAAATATAGTTTCATTACATGTGGTTATATCCTGAAGAGCGAAAAAGTGGGAAAAATAATTCACACAAACACTATCACAAAACCCTAAATACGAGAATGCTAACTCATTAGTTCTTCTCGTCTCAAGTTTTGTTCAAAGTATAGTTTTGTAATTGCGCTAAGTGACTAGCCTTTTTATACTATACTTTACTCGGGGTAGTGCATCACGTATTGAACTGAGTAATAGTTAGTAATAAAAGTTCTGTGATCAGTTTTTTTGTTCGGTTTAAACTTTACTGTAAATGAAACCCATCAACCAGATAACTGATCAAATGGTTTAGAACGATTAACTATACACGAACACTAGTAGTTGTGTTATTGTACGTTTTTTAGGTTCTGTAGGAAACCTTATATACCCGCTATCGTCCGTTGCTTGATTTTAGTGCATCGCATGATCATGCTTAGTTAAAAGTGGCAACATAGATGAAGTGATTGTTTACCGAATGTTGTGTGATAACCATTAGCAACGATTGACACGGGACTGGGCTGCAATTTAACGATGACCTGTGTTAACTTGGTTTTTTTTTTTAATTAGGTTGGTGGTTTTTTTTTAAATTAGCATTTATTTATATTTCTGGTTTCAACTTAGATAAGGAAAAATTGTTGTCAGAAAATTTTGAATTTTCTCATTTTTTATTTTCTGAAAATGCCTAACCATCATCACACTTCTTTTAGAAATAACTTTTCTGTTCAAGTTGCAATTATCAATTGTTATTTCCGTTATATTTTTGTAGGCGATCAAGTTATGTAGTTACGACAAAACTATTTTGGGGAGGAAGGTGAGTATACATTAATTACCAAATGTTTAAAACATCCGTTCTTTTCTTTCTGGCCCTACTACCTAGCTCTCCTGTATTTTAATTTAATTTAATTTTATTTGTGTTTTTTTCCCCAAGAGCTGAAACGGAAAGGGGATTATCGAGAAAACATATCATAGAAGGTCAGTGATTCTTAAAACTTCTAGATAATATTTTTTTCTGTTTTTCCACCAATTTATGCAAAACAAACACGCATTTTGCGTTCCCTCAAAGTTCTCTGTCTCACCTATCTTTTCTGGCAGGTTTACAAACGTCGCTAGAAAGGCTACAGCTTAGTTTCGTCGATGTTGTGTTTGCCAATAAATCCGACCCCATGTGCCCTATGGAAGGTATGTCAAAAACAGTTTTTCTTTTTATGATTTAGAACGTCCAAAGATGCAAGGCAAAACTCGTAAAATAAATTGGCCTCTTGTACGGTCTGAAGCCCTTACTATGCATTATTGATTAGGTACAGTCATAAAACTCATGTTATCGTTCTTGGCAAGTACACACCTGGCTAGGCTCGACTGTTTTGGCAGTTGGAATACAATTCGTTAATGTGATGTTGTGTTGTAGGGGAATGTGGGCTTAAGGAGGGAGAATAGAGAGGGGGTTATAAAACGCCAAAATAGCAACAAAAATGCACATAGCCTGCATTGACAGCAATAATCTGTTTCACGGAATTCGAAGCCAACGAACAATAACTGGCATTACTGGAAAGAACAATAAACGGGTTCGGTTAGAGGTAGATAGTTGATCGGAACCTATTTACGTTGCCTTTTGGACCTTCAAACTGACCAAGTGGGGAATGAACCTGCGAGACCAAAGGGCGACGCCATAACGGTCAGCCACAGTAACACGGCAATATGTATGTATGTGTGTTTGTTTATATGTGTTATTGAGCGTGTGCTAAATGTAGTCAATGGCCGTTTCCTTTTTTAAGAAGGCGATATTAATATGGGTCTGCGGTAGGGCTTCGGCCTTTGGTCTTACAGCCGGTGGGTTCAATTCCCTGTTCCGGTAGTCTGACACTTAAGTCCAAAAAAGCAAATGGAAATAGGTTTGCACATGTATTTATTTATAATTTCCCTAGTTATGGGGAAAATCAACCGGGTTTCATTACCCAAATCTGAAACTTAAGCCACGCTGTTAAGATGGACATTAAGGTCGTTTAATGCTTCTTCTACCGTACAAGATAGATACTGACCCATTGCAGTTAAGTACCCATGCGCCGAAAGTTACAGTCACAATTTACTAATTTCTTCAACTAAAAAGGAGTAGTGAGCATTACAGTAAATCCTATATTTGGACCGGGTCCTCAATTGTAGCCAGGTTCCAATTGTAGCCGGGTGTTTTCCCATTCTTGAATTAGTAGTAGCCAGTCTCTAATTTTAGCCAGGTCAAAATTGCTTGATTTTGAAAAAAATATTTATTTATTAATGGCTGCTGCCATTAATAAGTTTATTAAAGTGTAATGGTAAAAGCATTCATGTGATATTATTTACCAATTTTAATGTCAGACAAATGTTCTATAAGTATTGATCCCTTAAATTTCCTTTCTAAATTTGTAGTAGCCGGTCTCTAACGGTAGCCGGGTCAAAACGGCTTGAGTTTTAACCAGTAGCCCGGTCTACAAAGAAAGGACTTACGATATTTGGGTCAGTAATCCACAGCTAAGGAAATGGTGGTGACATCGTTGCAAACTCGTCTTAGCTTAATACATGTCTTACATGTCTTAGCTTAATACCAGTTTACTATGCATAAAGCTTGTAGGTTAGCATCTGTTCACTTGGCCTCTTACTGCAATTGTCATATGTATTTTTTTGTGTGGTTTAAATGAGAGAATCCTTTATGGGCAGCAGAATCCTTTATGACATTCCTATATATTGCTAACTATTGCGTTCATATCCATGAGCTTTTTCAAGAAAACAAGTTGTCCTGTACTAACGCAAATCACACAATTGTGAAAGTTAAATTGTTAGACATCTATAGTGACTGCTTTTAGATTATTCTGAAGTCAGTTGCAACAACCACGACTATCACTGTCATCCAAATGGCGTAAAATGCTACATTTTTTTCTGTAATTCTGTTTGTGTAACACCTAATAATGACAAACTCACGGTTTTGGGTTTTTGCTCAGTTCTGTGGTTGTCATAACTGCAAAGGCTAGGGAATTCCTCGGCAAGTATTGCATGTAAGCGTCGGCTTCAGAAGTTAGCTGGACTGGCCCTCGGTCGAATCAAAGTAAGTTGGGTCCCAACTATATACCAAACACCAACAAAAGTTGCATGCCATTGACCACCGTATTTATGCGAATCCATGACAATAGAAATCCAACGGTTACGACTCAAACGCAAGTGTTGGCTCATGGTATTTGCAATGATGCGACACACCCACATTCCGATCTGAAGACTGTCTGTCAGACTGTCTTCAGATCGGACTGTCAGTCTTGTCAGACTGTAGGTGGGTTGCATTCCATCCATTGTTCTTATCCAGATCACCTTGCACAGTAGCTAGGGGAAACTAGGAAGTGTTGGCTTACTCATTCCATGTTCTATTGTTATGTAATGTTGAGCACGTTACAATTTAGTGAATTACCATGTTTACTTGTTGGTTGTTGTCTTACTGATGAGTCAAAAGTATGGCTTCGTGACTTAGGCCAGGTAAGATATAAATTAGCTGCTTATCCAAAAGTCAACGTATTAAACGTATTTCAACTGATGAATTAAAGATTTCACTGTACATGATTAGCCTTACTGCAGTTTATATCTTTTGCATCTCAGAAAAAATGCACATAAATGCTCACATAGCACAGTGAGGCTAAGTTAGCTAGAAGTGCTGTGCCCTAATCATAACTTATGAGTTTCACGGTTCACCTAATTTTGATGAAATTACTTCTAGGAAAAGGGTTTTGGTCGAGATATTGTTGATAACATACAAATGTTTGAGCAGTTAGCTTAGTGTGATTGAAACATGCATCTACTTCAAGTTGCGTCAAGACCCAGGCTCCTGAACCTACCACTGACATGCACTTGGGGTGGACGGGAGCAAGGAGGGAGGGAGGGGGAAAGCACTGCCTCTGCCCTTTTAAAAAATTTATTTTGGTGTACTGTCAGACTGAGTAAGCTATCAAATGCCAAAATGTGAGAGGTAGGCCAATAAATATTCTATTTGTTTTGCCATCAACGTTAAAGTGATGTTATTTTATAAATTTTTTCGAAGGTCATGCAAACTTTAAAAATGTTCACTGGGTATAACTTTAGAAGAAAAAAATGGCACGTAACAAATGTGGGAAACCAATATGTTTACGAGGTAGTTTTTGACTGTTGCAGTGATGCCTCAGAAACATCAATTCAACTTTGTGCGGCCTAAATTGTGCACGTTTACAAATGTCTTCTCCCAAAACTGATTGTGCTTTTTTATCAAAAAATGTACCCTTGCCTTCTAGAGGTCAAGTGCGCACCACTGAACCTACTGAATAGTTTTGTCATTTAGGTGATCAACATTACACAACGGCAACTTGATGGTTATTTCTTCAGTAGTTTTTTTCGGTTACAGCACAGCCTTAGGATGGTAATGTTCGTGCATTTGTTTACAATTTTCGTTATACCTAGAACCGTTGTTAACAGTACGCGAAGAACAAGAGTGACGGATTCTCAGTCAACGGTTACCAACATTTTACGGGACCACGTGATTCGTGTATCCTAGGCTAAGCTTGATCGAGCAGCGCAGCACACTTTATTCATTTCTGCTGTTATTTTAAGCGTTTTTTCGCAACAATTTCACGCCAAATTATCGTTTGTTATGTTTCAGAGGTGGTCCGGGCCTTTACCTATTGTATCAACACAGGCATGGCCATGTACTGGGGTACCGCACGTTGGTCTGCCATGGAGATCATGGTGCGTTGTTCCCATGGAAACAGGAAAGGGTTTGTCATCTTTATTCCAGTCACAGTGTTCGTGTCCAGTGTGTTCTAGTCTCTGCCTATCCGACGTCTAGTGCTTGTGATCTATAGTCGTCAGTAGGCCTCCTCCTAGCTGCACTGGTTGCAGTGAATCGTAGGGATTAGTCGTGCAGACTAGCTGATTTGGCCTAGATACGGTTATGCAATAGACATTAGTCCGGAATTAGAATTAGTTTCTTAGTTGACGCTTTGTCTTCTTGATAGCAAAACCTTTTTATTTTCTATTTTTCGAATGAATCCAGTTTCATTTAATGACAGTCCCGGTGTTTTTTTTTTTCTTTCAACTACCAGGAAGTAATTTTGTCGACTGAAAAAAGTTCTGTTGCATTTATTTTTTTACGAATTTGTTTTGGGACGGATTTTTAAATAACTTTTGCGGATTAAATATATATTTTTTTTTTGCGTAATACTGGAGTTGCAAAAAGTACGCAGGCAACATCAAAATAGCATTGCTAACTGTACAAACTGCCTGTAATTCCTTTAAATTACTTTAGTCGTGAAAGAGCAAATCAAATCCTAATTTGTGGTGCTTTCAAAAGCAATTATATTTTTAAATACTGTCGACGTTCACACTCGTCTTTTACCAGGAAAATTTCAATTGACACTCGAACAAATGTTTTTCATACGCAAAGAGAAACCACTTTATTTGGTAGACCCTAGCCAAGGAACATGAATAAAAAAAAATAAAACATGTTAAGCAGCGGGTGCTAACGATACAAACCCAATAACACTATTGTATGCGCGGCGTATCTTGAGTCCTGCAAGTATTTTGTGAGCGGCTACGTCTTCCTGGAGGGGGTGGCTTTAATCGACGGCCGCCATTGTTTTTGTAACCATCTTAGATATCAACAAGGCACTTTGCTACTGAAAACGTACAACTGATTATCTGTGTTGGTTCTGCGGAGAACTCAAGATAGGCCGCGGACACTATAAGTTGATTTATCACCTCTGCCATATAAAGCAGTCATAAAGATCACAGAACAGTCACAGTGGACTGAAAACAACTTAAGAAGCAAATACTTACAAATAAATAGACATAAATCGCTGGAAATAATATTAAGGAAAATTGAAAATAAGCCAACAGCGAAAATCATACACTAGAAATAACGCATAAAGGTGGCTTACTGAACTACGTTATTTCTAGTGTATGATTTTCGCTGTTGGCTTATTTTTTCAATTTTCCTTAATACTTACAAATAAGGGGTGCCAAATAATGATAGCCACCCCCCCCCCCTCCCCAGAGTAAACTAAGCTCGATAGGAAAAAAATGAAAGTACTGCTAGATAGCCCATTTTATTGTGGGTTTACACTCACAAGCTCAATATTCAGTGTTCACTCCATTGGCGTCATAAACAGTTTGAAACAGCAGGGTAAGAAGACAAAAGTGACTCAAAAAGCTCCACGTTTCTTTGCAATGAAGACTGGCCCTAATTCTCCCGATCTGAATGTCTGTGAAAACTTTGGATCCATCTTGAAGGACAATGTTGAAAAAAGGATGCTGTCTGAACCTCTAGCAACTCGAATTAGTCGTACCAGGATGAGAGCACTTTGAGTCACTTGTCTTCTGTCTTCAATCTGTTCGTGATGACAATGAATTGGACACTGACTATTGAGCTTGTTAGTTTAAACTCACAATAAAATGGGGCTACCTGTCGTCACTTTCATTTTTTCCCTAACATGCTTAGTTTATTGGGGGGGGGGGATATCATTGTTTGGCACCCTGTTCTTACGAAGCAACATTGGCTCAATATGGGTTAAACTCTACAAAAGATTTAATTCCTGGTTAAAGTGCAGACAGTTTACAAAGATTCTTAAATATGGTAATTTGAAGATTCTATCACTGTACACAAGTCGTATAGAAATAATACAACTAGGCAAGAGACATGAAACTGAACTTGGCATATTCATAAGTATACATGGCTACAATAGAAATGTTATCACTACTACATAAGAAATAATTCATTGCTCAAATAAGCAACGTAATCTTCACGTCAGATGCTCCCTTTATTAAAAATTCATGCATCATATCTAAGTCTTCATCAATGAGGCTTCTAGATTCACGTAGAAATTTTCCAGATGCGTAAAACAATTCATTGCTCAAATAAGCAGAGCCGTAAAACTTCATTGCGTTGATGCTTCCAAATTCAAGTTAAATATACACAGATACACGAAATAATTCACGGTTCAAATAAGCACACTTCAGCCGACACTCCATCATGTATGTACCTTCCAGACATTGAACAACGACGTGTAAAAATGAAACCTAGAACAGTGAACATAAAATCCCACAATTTGCATTGCTTCAGAGTATACTGCATTCCATTACCAACAAAACACTACATGAACATTAAATATGAAATATTTCGTTGTCAAGTAAATATGCCTTTGATATTTCAGTACATAAACTTTCTGCATCTGTGAAACACTGCATTTAAGTCTATTGCACGAATAGGTTTCTCATCTCTTGGTACTGTTTATTCCGTATCTTCTGTGTAATTTATAAGTAAATGAAAACACAGATTAGGCCGAACCTTTTCTGACATACCCCTATCATAGAAGTTTATTCCGCCTTCTGTTCGGAAAAGGTCTCTGACACCAGACAAAATGAAATAGGCCTCCAAAAATTAGAACTGCGGTCAATTTTATTAGATTTATTGCTGTTGAAAAATTACTAAGTGTGGGCTGCAATTTTTGTAGTTTGAAAAATATTACATTCTGAACTACCCTTACCATATTTATAAAGGTAAAAACTGGGAAGCTGCACTGGTGTAGAATATGGAACAGCAGTTTACTTACTTACACAAGTTCCAGTCATGAAATAACCGTTTAACTGGCTTACAATCTCTGTTGCTCGATAAGTCCTGCGTATTAACAGACAGCATTCTTAATCGCTGATGCCATTTGCATAGCCCAAACAATCAAATTCTTCTCGGAGTCACCATTACTGACACCCAGTCTGCGTACATGTAGGCTGATGAACTTCAGTCAAGTAAGTGATTAAAGGCCAATGTCGCCATACTCTTAAGTGAAGTATAAGAAACACGTTACTCTAACAGTAACTTCACTTCGCTACCCATACCGAGCTGGAGGAACGTGCAAGGATTGGTTGCCGTGAAAAATTGGCGCAAGTGTGGTGCAACGTGAATTCAACAATTCCAGTATTCTAGCCAGCTAGCAGCTATAAACTGCTCTGAAGTTTCAACGTGGCGACGTTTTTGGCTCTGCTGACATTGACTGATGCATCCAGAGTTCGAAATCTGACAGACAAATTTGTCCTTCAACGAGAATTCTGTATCTTATTATCATGGATCAATAGGACTACCCACATTTAACCAATCAATATCAAAGAGTTTGGTTCAGTCATCTTTATGTACTGTGACAGGAATTTAGATGAATCGGCAGAAACACTACAGTGCTTGGAGTAATAAATTGGACAAAGCACAGTGTATTCACTTGTTACACTCGAGTTTAATTAAACAAATCTTAGGCAGTCAGCGAGCACTATTCTGTTTCAGTTCAGCTTTCACGTACGCAAATGAAAATACGTGAAAGAAACTATCGGAAAATAATAATGTGCCAAAAGAAACTAGCGCTTCGAGGAAGGAACAAATCTACCATATATTTAGCAAATTGATATATTCTACAAATATTGAGCAATTCTGTTTATTTAAGTACATCAGTGATGCACAGTTTATTCAACGCACGTGAAGCAGCATGCCCGCTTTAAGCATTTGCTTGGAAAATGTAAAACAGCACAAGGTTTACCTAGGTTGAAATCTGGTCAAAAGCTGTAATATTCTGGTTTGAAACACAGGAGGCTGTGATCGACACCAATACGTAGGTGGGCAAATGCAGTCTCTGATAGTTGTTCAGTTTAATATCCAAGTTCTAAGAGGTATTACAAAATTTGGTACAGTACCGCAAAGTTGGTACCTCTTAGGAATTGGGTATTAAACTGAATAACTAATGGAGGATGCATACACAGGGGCATACACCGACAGCTTCCGATGTTTTAAACTGGAATATGATGGCTTTATTGCCAAAAATCATCAATCTGCCTGTCCATTAACGCAGTTCACATATTATATCGTCCTAGGTCAAACAGCAGCAGCCACATTGGATGAGCTCTGAAATATAAGACACACATGTACGTTTTAATGGCAAAAATTCAACACATCGTGGTGCAAATTCTTTAACTAGTACATTATAAAGCAACAAAACAGTTTATTCACATGCTTTATTCACACAAAGTTTTATTCTACCACTACACCACCAACAACCAAGGAATAATCTTCAAAAACGTGGATTTATAAAGGATTCATACATGATTGCTGAATCACAACTTACCGTTGTTGTTACTACAAGTAATTTTTTTTAGGTATTCCAGAGGAAGACGAGTGTGAACTGAAACAGTGAATAAAAGATAAGATTAAAAAAAAAAAACTGTACAGCCTGAATGTGTAGCTCTGAGGTCGTAAACTGCAGTGTGTAAATACGTGTTTGGTGTTGGTTTTTAGTGGAACGGTGGAATCCGTTTACGTCAATGTCATGAAATGGTTTGCAGTTTTTACATTTTTTTCCTCTGATAGCTAAAAATAAAAATTATGCATTTTTTTTTGAAAACATAAAGCAGCAAATATTATTTGTTTCATATAGGTATTTATTCAACTAGGCATTTTCACATTACGGCAGTCAACTTTTCTTCTAAATTTTTGTAATGCAAAGTTAAAACCTTGGTCGTTTTCCAAATTTATCTCAAAATGGATTGTTGGCTTATTTTAAATCGATAATTTTTTTTCCCTGTAATTATACACAGCTGCGGACCATCTGTAATGAAATATTGGAAACGGAGACTGTGCTGGATGTTTCGTTCGTATATTAGCAGTGTAGTAGCTTGAGCACTGGAACCTCGTTATAATAAAATTAATCATTTTATAATAAAATACTTATGATCATTATTATAGTTTCGATTTGCAACCAACCAGTTGGAATCAGATTGGAAATACGGTTGTATTACTATCATATTTATTAATCAGTGGCTACCAAAAGTTATCAAAAAGTAGTAAATTTGTAAAATACAATTGGTGATGTGACGAATTATCAAGCCAAAATTCTCCAATAGTAATGATAACATAGAAATATCAAAAATTGCTCATAATGGTCTTTCGTCAGTATTTTTGCTATTATGCTGCATATGGCCGTGAATGCAATAAGAAGTTTTTCTTTAGAAAAACAGTATGTAGTATTGCAGCATTTGGGGCAAAATCAAATTAATGCTTCTCACACGAAAATAGTTTGTGCATTTTGAAGGTAATTTACCAAACAAATTTCTTTCTAGGAAAGTATGACTTTACCTCAGATGTTTACAATGCAGTACTTACATTTTCCATGTGAATATAATAAACAAAATTTTGTTGTACAATTAATATGTTTCTGTTGCGTTGCACACGAGTTTACTCTGCAACAAATATTACCTACCACTCTTATACGGACGCTGTCAATATAACCTATAAAATGCGTTCAAGTGACATAAACACATCACTCTATCTATCTGTAGATATCGAATACAATGAACAAAATATTTTCAACTGTATATCTATTTACAACGAAGTTCCAGCTGTTCAGTTTGCTTGCCATTTCTTTGTGGTATCAGCTTTCTATAGGCTGTAACGCAAAAGAAAGTCTTGGTGGCATGCACTTAGTAGCTTTCTTCATACTCTAATTTAGTTTTTATTTTTCGGAATATTACCAATATTATGGTATGAAAAGGTGCTTGTGTCTGACTCTTTCTCTCCCCAGGAGGCGTACACGGTTGCCCGGCAGTTCAACCTGATCCCGCCAACCTGCGAACAAACTGAGTATCACATGTTCTGTCGGGACAAAGTAGAGCTCTATCTACCGGAGCTCTATCACAAAATCGGTAAAGTTTCGTTCTGTGTTTTTTAAGTGTCAAAACATAGGATGTTGGAGTCGAGCCCGTACGAGAATGACTCGAAATGTTCGAATATTGCCCGATTTGCCGAGTAGGAAAGGTGCACCTTGCCTATACAGCCAGTTCAAGAGAACCCATACACATCTCAAACATGGCAGAGAGCTAACTTTGTTTGGTAAGCATGGTAAACTTACACATTCAAGTTTCAGATTAAAGTTGTTAAGTATTTTGAATCTACTGTAGTTGAATGTGGAGAATATAAAACGAAGACAAAACAAAGAAAACGGACCACACTGCATTCCATTTGGAAATGATTAGGCTTTAAGAAAAATGAGTGGACGTGGGTTTATTTTTGCGTGTATGCTCTTGACAGCTAAAAATGGGGGTTGGATGAGGGTAGGGTTTGATCCGGCCGTCTTTTAGGTTGTAGTGAGGCTTTGTTTTACTAATTCTACTTGGTGTGGTACTAATTGAACACCAAAAGTGCACCTTGCGGTCACCAGAGACATGCAATATGCCACAACTTATGTACTCGATGATAACTTCAAGTCATTCTCAGCCTGGCCCGAATCGAGCATAATTTGGAACACTTGCTTACAAAATGTGCTACACAAAGGAGGCATTAATAGACCTACGGTTTAAAAACATGTGCATCTCTTTGGGGTACAATCATGACAAAAATGAAGATGGCAATTTTCACCCGACTTGCAGCGCAGGGTTCATATCCTCATTATTTTGTATTTCTTCAGAAGTACATTGTCAGTTGGTTAAACATGAAAATTACAAGATAACTGGTCAGAAAGAACGAGTTATCTCTTACCAATCATCCTATCACCAATCATCCTATCACCAGTCATCCTATCACCAGTCATCCCATCACCAGTCATCCTATCACCAGTCATCCTATCACACTTTCACCAGTCATCTTATCAGCTTCATGTTTTGACCTCCTGGTGAAGAAACCTGAAATGTTGAAGATGTGATACATTGATAACAAGTTGAGTATGAATCTCCAGCTTCATTTATATCCCTTGGAGCAATATTCTTTATTCAAAACAGCAAGCTAAAACAAAAACACTTTCAAGTATTCTTAGACTTTTATATCTAATGAATAACCCTAATCTGGTGGCAGATAACACATTAATGATGTATGATTATATGCAAGGACAATGTTACGCAGTTTCATGGAAACAATAGAGATACTACCACAGCATTTGTGTATTTGTTGATGAAGATTAATATCAATTAAAAAGCAGAACAAAAAAAAAAAACAGTAATTCACAAAATGACAGCTTAACACAAAACGTAAATTCTAGTGCAAACCATGAAAAAACTTCTACATACTTGTTCTCAAAGAATGTTTGTTCAGTCCGAATAGCACTTTCCTCGTCCAGTTAAGGTAAGTGCCAGGTAGTGTAGTAGCAGAATAAATTAGGAGGTGAATGGATCCCTACCACAAAGAGTGAAAGTATTCAGTATCAAATGTATTTTACTACTTGCTTTGTAGGTTTTTTTTTTTTTTTTTGTAATTAGTTACGTTGAGTGTTTTACATCATGTAAAGCAAACTAATGCTTGTTTATTTACGCCTGCTCAATTATTAAGTGTCATAAATTTTAAACGTAGGAAAAGATTTAGTAAGGGGAGAGAAAATCCATGTTTCAATCCAGTGAACCTCCTGGGAACAAAAAAAGTCGATCGTAGGTCAGTGATACACACTGACACTGGTTAGTGTGGTGATACACACTGACCTAGTGATGCACAATGTAAACGTAGTGATACACAATCTTCAGGGTGCAATGTTGCGCTTCATCTGCTATCGTCTACAACAGATGCATTACTGGATAGGCTACTTTTCAAAAGTGTCCATTCACACATAAAATCAGTCACAATGTGGTTGGTGTATTTGTAATTCAACAAAAGCATTAAAAATAGTCGTCTGCAACCTGCCACGCAATCGTTCTAGACATTTTAGATGCCTAGTTTAGCATGAAACTATCTCCTGAAATTCAGAAGGTTATGCTGGTGAAATCAGTACGTGCAATGCATCAAGAGGAAAAAAATAATGAATTAATAAATTTTCGGCAATGTAGATAATAAATCTCTTTATTCTTCATTGTCAGAATAATGACATCTCATTTTAGATGGTCAGAATAAAGAAATCTCACAGACATCTCATTTTGGTATTAATTTGGCAAGTTTACAAAAGGTGGTTTCGTTATTTGTAGTATATGATGTCAAAAGACGGGAAAGCCAAAGGCTCACAAGAAATAACTAAATACAGATGCAAACCTATTTACGTTGCCTTTTGGACTTATATGTCAGACTGCCTGAGCGGAGAATCGAACCCAGGACCTTTGAAACCAAAGGCTGAGGTCCTACCGTTGAGCCATACTGACACTGCATATTGGCCGTGTCAGTATGACTCAGACGCAGGACCTCGGCCTTTGGTTTCAAAGGTCCTGGGCTCGATTCCCCACTCAGGCAGTCTGACATATAAGTCCAAAAGGCAACGTAAATAGGTTTGCATCTGTATTTAGTTATACGATGTCAAAAGGTAGCTTCATGCTCTCTAATCCGAAAAAAACAACAACTACGTTACAGGGACCACTATCAACCAATCTTTGACTCGAACTAACAAGTTTCCCACTTACAGTCACTGATGCAAAACGAAAATAAAGTGAGCTAACAGAACAGCCTACACAACAATCATTACCTCCCAAGTACGAATGATCGAAACTACTAGAATCAAAACCACCAGAACGAAAACTATCAGGGTTAAAACTAGTACTAGAATCTACAATGCTTAAGATTTCTGACAACTTTCCTGACATTGCTGTGAGAATGGTCAACTCGCCTTTTTATAATTTTATCACTATTACTACTTGCATAAGTAATTATCCTACCACCTAAGCCGTGTGGTGGCTGGCTCAACTTAATGAGTAGAGCTACGAGAAGGTATTGGTTGACGTGCTGATTGTAAAGATAGTCGTTGCAAATGGTTATCTTTACTATCAGAACAACGACCAATACCATTTCATGGCTCTGCTGATTTAGATAACCCGCCACACGCCGTTACGTAATAGTATGGGCGTAGAATAATCACTTCAGTTCAGAGTAGTTGCTTTCCGACTTCAAAAATGATAGAAATGCAACTTAGTGAGCAAGCCATCAATGGGTCTTTTCTCAGCAAATGAGTAACTGGATGATTTACATTATTAGTGTGCTAGAACATTGAACTGAAATTTTGTTTTGTGAAATACATTAATTTCGCCCCAACTACTAGAGTTCATTGATGAATGTTGTCACCCCTCCTACAGTTAGCAAATGTCAGCCTGTCTCTATTCTACAGTGCCTTGACTAACCTTGTTAGCATCGTTTAACCTGGTTTCCCTACATCCTTTGATCATTTTCAGGTCAAGATCTGGCCTTACGTGCGAGAAGGCGCAGAGAATAAAATTACCGGGTTTTTTTTCCGGAATGTATGGCCTCGTTAGTAGTAACGAGCCACTTTGTTACCATCTTGTTACCACTTGCAACAACGTAGTACAAAGGAGATGGTTTTCTCCTCTTGCATTGGGTTAATGATCCTGTAACACTGTTCAAAGGATGCAGGTATGGTAAACGCTAACTCCGTGTCTCGGCTTAATGGTAGTAACAAATAAACACATGGACAGTCAGTGAATTAGTATATCACCATCCTCCAGTCAATGGAAAGACTCCCAAAAGCAGCACAAACATTTAAGATGCCACTTTCCTGAAGTTGCTCAAAAAGGCTCTTCGAGTTTTGCCATTTACAGAACTGTCGAATAAGGCTCCTAGCAGAAATATGCTCATCTTCAATGCTGCTAGATGGTGAAAGCATAGATTACGTTTCCGATCACAGTAATCAGCAATTTTGGTTAGTTGCGGCAGCAGAAAAAGACGGCAGAAGTACGCCCAACGATGATTGATTCATTCTATTTTACACATCACGAGCTAGAAAGACAAGAAGAACAATAATTAGCACAGATGAATGAAAAAATCTAACTAAAATCGTACGATAGTGGTAGCTTTGATTGGCAAGGAAGGATCCGAAGAAAATTATGTAGCAAAAACAGTTTGAGTTAGTTGACGTCCCTGCCGGTACCTAGAATCCTCTCCCACCATATCCCACTTTGGTTAATTACAGAGAACGTATAGTGGCAACGCTGTGGTGGAAGCAATTCAATTAAGACCTCAATTTTGTAAAATAAACAAATTCTCGTTTAAGTTTATGGTTGGATCAGTATAACACCCCCATTTAAAGAATTGATAGCTTGAATACTTTCAGCGCATACAAACCCTAAATTTTCTCAGGGTCTTGAGCCCAAATTTCTAGCTTTTATGTCAGCACAAAAACCGAGCTCAGAACTGAAATGATATAGTAATAATAAAAAGGAATGGTTTCAGATTTTCATTTTACATTTCTTTCATATAGGAATCGGAACGATGACGTGGTCGCCTTTGGCGTGTGGTTTCCTTTCTGGGAAATATGACGATGGAATTCCATTAGTCTCGCGAGCCTCGCTTAAGGTAAGGAAAGTTGTGATGTAGTCAATGTTGATGTGTTTGTGTAACAATTACCTAGTCTGTATATAGTTGCTTACATAAGCAAGGAAAAAAAACTGAAGGAAGCTTAATACCTTTCTGTCGGGTGGCTGGTAAACTGACTGTATTCAGGTACGTGTTCAGTTTCAGGGAATGGAGAGTAGCCAAAGTTTGTGGAAAGCTTATGTGGGATCTGGAATACAAACTGTAAACAGAAGGAAACCTCCTGACAGTCAATACCCGCAAGGACAGGTCAAAACACAATTTAATTTTCGACCAGTATATTGCCAGTCTTGGTCACAGTAATTACGTGAATTAAAAGATAAAAAAAAAAACCTTTAAAAACGGGATCAGCACAGTACTGGTGGTATTACCAGACCCACCATCTTGAAAGCGGGTCTGGTAGTACCAGTAGCACAATGCAGATCTCATTTTTAATGTTTTTCAAATCTTTTAATTGGCTTTTATTATGACCAAGACCGGCAATATGCTGGTCGAAAATTAAACTGTGTTTTGATTTGTCCCTGTGGGTATTGACCGGTCAGGAGGTTTCCTTCTTTTTACGATTTCATCCACCCACAAATTAATTCATTTTACTGGAATACAAACATTTGGTAAGAGAATACCATTGTGAAAGTAGCGCGTTACTGTAAGCAAGAATGATGTCAAAGAAAGAAACATGCTGATAGAGGGGCATAAAGTAGCAAATGGTGGTAGAAGCAAATTGTATGCCAAATAGGCTACGAACCTGCCAATTTCAGGGAAGTGTTTTTCAATGCAAGTCCTCAGCCGATAAGCTAAACAAAAATTACTGTTACTTCAACCAACGTCTAGACTTACTTTTTTTTAGATTTTTCCATAATAAAGTCCCGCATCTTTGTCCATAGGTGGGTTAGGTGCATTTTTCGATTTTGTGTGCTGAAGATTGCTATTTTATAACAAAAAAAAATGTTTCATTAATTAAAATTGGAAACTTCGCAGCGTAACTGGCCTTAACTTACACTGACAGTGTTGGTGTATAGGCTAAACAGCAAAGCTACAAGAGCTTGGGGTAGAAAGGTAATGCTGGTTTATGCTAATGACTGCACTTAGTAGTCGATGAGGCTGACACTAGAAGGTGTTTGCAGTCAACACTGAAGAAGTGTTGCATTTTCTCTTTTTCTTTTAATGTAACTTCAACACTCAACAGTGCATGAATGTTGTTAGCCCATAACTTCGGGTATCCAAGCTGCCTACGTTTCTTAAGTTCCGTCTTAAAGGGGAAGTCCGAAATAAGACAACAGCGAAAATCACACACTAGAAATGGCCTCGTACACTAGGCCACATTTGAAATACGTTAAAATGTAAGAATACATTTAAGCACTTTGAAGCCAAATGAAATAAAGACTAAAGAAAGTGCATCATCCTTCCCACCCACTCATAAGTCTTAATCACAGTGGGTACCTAAATACTAGAAAAGATTAAGATCAGAGGCGGACTGGCA
>JAHWFP010273345.1:26051-36365 GCA_023313725.1 Lithobius niger
AATGGGGGGGGGGGAAGAGGGCGCTGGGGGTCCTTTGGGGGTATTTCATGGGGATTCCATGGCTGATTCGATTTATGCTGCTAAGAATGACTTGTGCACCAAATTTCAAGTTTTTGGCTTGATCTGTAAGAATTTGTTGCCAAAGCCACTGGGAGGAGGCACGGAGGTGGGGGGGGGGGGGGGGGGCACTGAAGACACTTGGGAGCATTTCATGGGGGTCCACGGTTGGTTCGATTTTTACTGTTAAGAAAGACTTGTGTACCAAATTTCATGTTTATAACTCGACCTGCAAAAATTTGTTAATCCACTTACTGATTTCTACCCAGGCAGTCACATCAAAATTGTGTTCAAAAGGCACTGGTCGGTTAATACTTACATTTTAAGCTATACTAATTGAAAATCGGTTCATTGGTTCGATCTCTAGGTGAGAGCAAAAGTTCTAGCCCATTTGGCTTTCCGTGTCAAGAATATTGTAGTTACATTAAAATAACCTGCGAAAGCCCTAGGCCTTCTTCTTACCTACGTTTTAAGCTATAGAACTTGAACATCGGTTCAGTGGTTCGATCTCCAGGTGAGAGCAAAGAGTCCCAACAACAAGAAATGGTCATGCTGTGGATGCGGAATGGTTCGATTGTTGTCATTAAAATTTTAAATGCGGAGAAATAGTTATGACACGACCCCAAATACCGAATTTCGTTGGTCTATGTCAATTCTGGGCGAAACTATAGGAGTTCAAAATTTGACGTTTAACACGGAATTTCATGCTGAGGCTTACATAATTATTTTTCTTAATTATTTTTTCATGCCAACGAAATATGTGAGAAGCTGAAATACAGAAAGTAGACTAAAACCAGTGACGTGTACACCACACGGAAATTGGCGAAATTAAACCGCATTTTCGACTATTACACGATGGAAACTTGAGAATGTTCCCATAGTTCTTTAACTGAACTACTTTAATAATTTTTTATTACTTTTTTTTTAATTTGCAGCATGGTGCCTCAAAAATGACAGTGTCCATTGCATCTTATTGGGAGCATCATCAGTTGACCAATTGGCTGAGAATCTTCAAGCTCTGCAAGTAAGTAGCTTTTAAATGAATAAATAAATAAGCAAATAAATTAAGACGTACACTACTGTTTCAGTAGCCAAAATTCAAGGGTAACATTAACGTCCGTCCTATCCAAATAAAATATGTGTATAATTACGATCATGGCAGCCCCTAGACGCTTGTGTTCATTTACAGCTAAGGCAGTTGGGCTGTTTTAACTTAATTTTAGCAGTAGCCATTTATGGATATCACTGAAATTACTGTATACAGTAAATCATTAACTTAATACGTTTTTAAACCTATAGCATCTTAATTTATTTACTGTAAACTTAGTATTCTCCGTTTAATTTGCTTCAACTATCAGATTGGTAAAATTACCTCTCAACTAAAGCAAACTGAAAAGAAACGAAAGCAAAATGAAAAGAAATGAAACCAAATTGCAAAAAAAACTAAAGCAATTTGAAACATAACGAAACCAAAATGAAAGAAAACGAAAGCAAAGTAAAAAAGAACGAAACCAATTAAAAAAAAACCCTGTAATACAAGCACTCGTGGTATTATAACTGAAAAGGCCCCGCCATGCTCCACTTACACTTAAAAGATCCCACCATGCTCAACTTATACTTAAAAGACCCTACCATGTTAGACTTACATTGAAAAAAACCCCACCATGCTCGGCTTACACTAAAAAGACCATACCATGCTCGACTTACAGTTAAAAGACCTTCGCCATATTTGAATTACACTTAAAAAACCCCACCTTTCTACTCAGTAATTATACAAATCAAAGCTTTACTCGTCTCCCACAAACTAATCACAGAGCAATGCAGAATAACTCAGAGAGGAAGTGGTTTGTTTTCATTCTCATTAAGCCTGTATTGGGGCAATGCTTTGTGAATTGGCGGACTTTTAAGGAATCACGAAGCTGCTTCTCATAACAATTTGGAACTTTTACTTTTAATTTCGTGTATGAACGACATAATAACAATGCTTAGCCCTACTTAAAAACGAAATACCAACACTGAAGCAAACGCAATAAGAGGTAGGAAGATAAAATGCGAGGGGGCTAGCATCGCTAAGCCAAATAGACATTGTAAACATGCTTAACATAGTTAGTAAAACTAAACATCGTAAGGAAATTACTTTGTAAATCGAAAATCGAAATCATGAATCTCAATCGACATCGAAATAGAAACCGTATAAATCGAAATTATTCGGAGAATCCTTTTGCGGAAAGAAAAAAAAAAATTACCACCACTGAATGTCACTCGTGTTTTTATGAAATCGCGTTTAGCGCTACCTCCTTTCCAGCGAATTTTCATAGACTTTTTTAGTCTCAGAAAATAAAATTTTGATCGGACGTCCGTGTAAAATAAAAATGATCGATTTCATACAAACACGAGGGCCTTTAGAGCCGGTAATTACGGTGATATTTTCAATGATAGTCATAAGGAAGTAAAAGGGGAAATTTATACCAAATTAGAATTATGATATAAAAAAAACGGAAAAAAAACCAAGTCGTTTGATGTTTAACGCAAGGTTTAACTGTACTGAAGTCAAAACACGAAAGGAACAAATAAATTTTCATTAAGGTTTCAATACTACAATGTTGCTGCAGTATTTAGTCCACGTGAAACCTTAATGCTGCCTTCAACCATATGGCACGTAAATAAATAAATATCGTTGCAACTGAAAAAAAAGTGCCTATTAAGAGCGGTGAAGAAACAATTATTAAATGTTTTGTTACATCTGAGTCCAAGTGTTTACCCAGACCTGTAGGGTTTATATATCAAATTTGATTTAAAAACATGAAACTATGGTGGAGATATTAAGCAGCAAATGTTTTGCTTTAATATGGGAGATTATGGTCAAACCACCAAGCAACTGTTACCATAGTTAGTAATAACATCTTACAAATTGTAAAGTATGACTACTGTATGAAAATTGCTCTGAATATGGTGATGGGTTCTGCTATTTTATATATATGTTGGGCATGAGTACATTATTTTAATCTGGACCCAGCCAGCAGCACATGTGCAAACATTAAAATACAACCTAGCTGTAGCAAACATGTAGATGTAGCATTCTAACTCTGGTATGGGTCTTTTTTAGAGTCAACTTATCATGCGTTTCTTTTCTGCACAGTGCTAAAGCAATTCGCTGAACGGTTGCTTCTTTTTTTCTGCAAATTTTAGCTGCAATTTGCAGTGCTGCATGTATTGGATGCATATCTTTTCCTCGTTTCGTGCTGCATTCATGAAGTAACAAAATGGGAGCTGGCTTTGCTGCAGAAATAAGACGGCTGCTTCCTACCACTGGAAATTTTTACCATCCCGCGTTTTTCTAGTGTGCTGGCTGTTACTGAAGGCACAAAACTGCAGGCTAGTAAAGCAACTATTAAGACAGCCATTATTTTTTTTTCATTTTCACTGATAATAAAACATTGACGATACCACTTTTACAGCGATGTGAGCAATATCAGCAATCGCATGGAGTGGCCATTTTTTTCCTGCACGGTGTGAAACTTGCTGTGTACTAACCCCCTGGGATGCTGTTTCCTTTGATCGTCTAGCACTGGCGTAGTACGTGTGACATACGCATTATGCAAATTACTGTATGTGCTGCACCACTGAAAGGAGAAGAAAAGCACGGCTGTCGAGCTGCGACTACCTCGATCTCACTCAAGCGTACATACATGCGATGACTTCTTGTCTTGTATTGCGAATAATCACATTTTTGTGTTATCTTTTATACAGGTAGTGCCTAAGCTGTCCACAAACGTGATGAACGAACTCGACCGGATCCTGGACAACAAACCCGTTCGCCAGCCACTGGTTCATTTAAGATGACTGAAGACGCCCGAGTCGCCGACTTGGGAGGCTAGTTCCGAGTCCACGTCGCTGTCATCTCCCCCCTCAGCGCCTGACTACTGCCAGCAGCAGAAGAAGCAGCACAAAAACAACAACAATAACAACGATGACGACGACGACAAAAACAGCAAGTGTACGGTTCCAACGCCACCTACGCCTACGCCGCCTCCGGCTTCTTCGCCTGAGGCCAAACCTGCCTATGGGTATACACCTGTTGCCGATATGCCTCCATTCCTGAGCACCGGCATAACCATTATAGCCAGCGGCAGCAGCAGCAGTAGTAGCGGCAGCCCAGTCGTGGAGTATGCGCTCCTCCGCAGCCAGCAGTAACAGCGGAAAAAAGCGTGTTGCTGGTATCTGGCCACCAGAGTGGCGCTGCCTTCGTGTTTTCTAGGGTCTTGCTTTTTTGCAGGTTTTACGGCGGGGAGATAGGACAGTGGACTGGGTCAGTTTTCAAGTAATGTGGGGCACATCCATGAGAAATCCATGGGCCGGTTGACGTTTTATCGGTAACAGTTTTACATATAAATGGGATTGCGTTCGTTTGTTCGTTCATACACGCACGGGAGCTGGAAATACTGGACGAAACGGGGTTTGGGAAATGAAAATTGATCACCTGAACTGGATTATGGTTAAAACTTTAATGCTGGTTCGGTTTTGGAGTTTTGGGAATACCTCCTCCTGGAATAAAAATTGACTGCATTTTGTGAATGGCCTGGAATCCCAATCAGTATGCCGTTTTTCCATTGTAGCTGGTACATGACGTTATGGCTGATCCAAGCATAATTGTAGCTTCACCGACGTATTCAGACATCATGTTTTGTTCGAACAGTGGGACGATGCTTTTACCGTACATTTTGATATGGTTTTCTTGAGTGTATTGCAATTTCATCTCAGCCTTTTGTTTCATTAATTGCAGTTCATCCAACAACAATAACAACAACAACAACACCAAAAATACTCCATGTGAAAGCTTTGGAACTATGGTACAGTGTATTAACATCATCTTTTCCTGGATTTGTGTTTAGTTGAAAGTTTAGTAAAACGGTCACTTTTCACAGATCAAGAGGGTAATCATTAAAGTTTTAAGAACGTGCAAATGTTACGTGTTGTAACTTTGTCTCTTGATAATGGTAACAAACAACTGTTGTTGGATATTTTGAACTTTTGTCTCTTGATAATGGTATCGAACTGCTGTTGTTGGACATTTTAAACTTTTGTCTCTTGATAATGGTATCGAACTGCTGTTGTTGGATATTTTGAAGAAAAATGGAATATACACATACCATAGGTTAATAACTTGAAACGATGTATAGCTTCACCGCTTAGACTGATTAGTCTTTTTCTTTCATAAGAAGATCATACCAAATGTGGCTTGTAATGGCATCAGAAAGTATTGTATGTCTACTGATGTATGTTGCTAACACGTCTTACGGACAGAACTGTAATTAGAGATATGTGCTCGTAACTGAATGGAAAGATGGCAATCCATTGTTTGGACAAAGCTAGTTAGGTTCTGATAAATGGAAAGTAGGCTTATTTTACAGTTGTTGTTGAGAACTTTAGGTAAAGCAACAAGCCGACAAAAGGGAGAGTTTTCAGTTTTTTTTTAGTACTACACAAAGAGTTTTGTATTGCAGTATGTACTTAAATCACAGCCATTCCTATAACTTAACAAGAATGAGAATAATCACTATTGGGTAGGGGTTACAAGAGTGTGCTATAACTGTACATAAATCACAATAATTCGTCTTCTTATTGACTCAGCATTACTCTGGCCCAGACCCATGCAGATCGCAGCGCCATTTGTGGTATTAACACGCTCTTTGCCACAAAGTTTTCTTAGTTCCCCCATCCCACCTTTTCAGATTTTGCTGCTTTAAGAGAGACTTACCTGCTCAGAGGCTTCTTTGAAGGAATCAATCACGTGTTTATTATATTCATATGATCGACACATTTCATTCATAATGCCGCCATCATTAACATCATCATCTTTATTGTTGTTATTATATTTGTTATTTATGATTACTATACTATTATTAATTAATTAATTAATCAGCAATTAATTAATTAATTAATTAATTATTATACTACAACCATCGCTTTAGAGGAGATGGACATGCTACTTGATGGCATTTTTTTGCCTTTCTCCAAGTGCTCACCACAAAACAAGAAAACGCTACCCTCCCCCACCCCTCCCAAAAAAATCCTATTATGTAATATAATATTAACGATAATAATATTAATAATTCTACTTTGCGGACGCTAGAAGTCGCTAGCTGTCGTTAGTTAGTCGACTCGCTAGATGAGTAGTATTAAATTACTTCTAGTTTCAATTGGAGTGATCCCGCGGTATTTCGCACGCTAAGTGTGCTTTCAACCGTAGGGTCGGTAGAAATGCCTGTAAGTTACGACTTTTGGAGAATTACCTAGAGCGCTCTATGAAGAGTGCTCAGGTCCAAATCTCAAGGGTCCCCCCCCCCCTTTCCACTAAACGCCTGCTATTAGTTTTACGAGAAATACCAAGGCTATAATATCTACACACCGACCAAACGTTTCCAAAAAGGCCATTAATAAAATAAAAACAAAAAATGAAAAAAATAAAAATAAAAACAATAATAAAAAAAATACAGTCCCATCAAACTACAATTTGCCAAACTCCAATTCATCCAATTTCCTAGCACGGTCTAGTAAAGACGTAATTTACACACTACTATTTACTACTTTATCATCACCACTTGAAGCCTTTGTTTAGTTTAACAATTCCACACCCTCATGGTTTATTCTTTGAATTTATTAAATATTGTGCCAATTAAGAAAGCACATCCTGTTTATACAATATTGTGCGGCACAATATTTTGCATCATTGCAAACAAACTCCATGTCACGAAAGCATGATGCCACTTTTTCCATTTCTTCTTATTCTTAATAAAGTTTAAAATGCTGTTTCCAGCCGTCTTGCATTTTTTTTTTACTGTTTGTGAACAACACCACAATTGAACAACCCAACCACTACATTTTGTCAATAAACACGAGTATGAATTTCTCACCATTGTTCCTTTGTATTTGTATTTTGGAATACTTTGCAGCAGAAAATCGAATTGCAGATGGTTGGGACACAGGATCACAGTTTTCTAACAGCTAGGTTAATTTAGAATAACAATAATAGTAATAAATATTAATAAAATGCATTTTGCTCCAGAATAGCAAAATGGCAAAAAGGGTCTAGAAAGACCACTATACCAGCCATTATAAACAGGATATTACGTGGTAAAACAATCAGTATCAATAGATACTTTGTCAGCTAATGTAGACATTTTATGTACAAATTAAAAAAAAAAAAACTATTCAACATTTATGGTTAAAAACTGATCAGCGTAAGCGTCCGATCCCAATTGAAATCAACCTCCCACTCATGGGCAATATTCTGGATGGAGTAAATGTGCCTTAACACTGTTAATTTAATAATTTCTTAAAACATAGAGTGACGGCGCCAAGACAATGTATTCACGAAAGGAATTCCAAACAGGTGCGATGCGAATGGAGAAGAATGTCTTCCTACAATCTACTTTAAACCCTAGGATATTCATATGTGTGTCAGTATTAATGTCGAAGAACAAAAGGGCTAGAGGTGAATTATGATGCAAACTTTTGTAAGTAAGAATTAGGTCCGTCTTTGATCTGGTAATTCGAGGCAGTCCAAATGTAATAGCTTCAGCCGTTGTGCATATGATTTTATGTGCAGAGCAGGCATATAGACTTCGTAGAGCGCCTTTGAACTGACTCGATTTATTGAAAGCAATGTCTTTCAATAAATTCGGTGACCAGACCTGACTAGCATACTCGAGAAGAGGTTGAACATAGACTTTGTATGCTGTATACCAAATTGCGTTTAAAGCCTTTGGCTTGAATGACTACGCGATACCCCACCTCATTTTATTATGTGTAATAATTATAATTGAAGAGGTTTGGCACATCCCTCGTTCCATTTCTCGTTTGTTCCTCCACCTTGTTTAGTTTGTTAAATTCGTACTTTTATTCGCAATTCGTACTTTTATATAGCTTCAAAACATAAGAGGATATGTAATATCCCTTACTGTGTGCGTGGTTTATCTTGAGTCCTGTGGGTATTTTATGATCGGCTACGTCATCTTGGTGGGGCCGGCTTTAATTGACGGCCGCCATTGTTTTTGCAACTATTTTGGATATCAACAAGGCACTCTGCTACCAAAAACATACACTCGGTTATTTATGGTCTTTCTGGGGCGACCTCAAGATATGCCACGGACACTATAGACTCTTATTAATTCTGCTGTAGTAATGTATCTAAAATAATCAGAGAGGGATTAAGAAATTGGATAAAATTGTGGCAGAATAAAGGTAAGTCAGTTTTTAACTAATTTTAGTCGATGCTTAGAAGTTTTTTTTAGATTTTGACAATAATTAGCAAGTATATAGCAAGATGCTTCAAACATTGCACAAGCACTGCAATTGTGTAAATAGGAATATGCCACTGCGGGCGGATATCGATCTTGACAAACAACAAAAGGCGCTTCAAATTTGATTTAGGGAAAAATACGCCAAGCGGAACATCACGTATACTTTGCTTTTCTTTCTCGGCATTGCGTGAAAGCAAATAGTGTCCGAGTTGGGAGTACCATCATACACTACACTCACAACTGCTGCAGGTTCTTTTTCATGCATTGTTGAAGATATGACACACACGGATCTAGCGGCTTCTAGTGTCGTCGGTTGTAAGGCTTGTTTTCTTTAGCTGTAAGTTAGCTTGTAAGTAAGATAAACTGAGCGCATGGCTTGAAGGCCGCAGTTTTGTTCTTGGCTCAATAAAGAATCCAATCTAATCTAATCACACGGATACACTTAAAGAGTTATACTTCCGTGGAGCCATCTACACAATTATTATTAAGTAATTGCCGACAAAGTTTAAAACATTTAAAATTAAACAAATGTATCAACAAGCCTAAAATTAGTGTAAGCCAATAGTGAAGCCAATTTAGGGGACATTGGGCCAGTAGTTAGGGTGAAACGTCAAGTTGGTTTTTTGGGCTTTAATAGGTTTTAGGGAGAAACAATACTAAACAAGAAATTTTTAACATTAAAATAAGGATTTTTTTTTGGCGGTAGAAAGCAGCTAAAAATAAGGTACGTACCTTAAAACTTGATTTTTAATTTTTATAATGAAGATGAAAATTGGAAATAAGCCAGCAGCGAAAAACATACACTAGAAATAACGTAGTTCAGTAAGCCACCTTTACGCTCTTACGTTTCGTCGGAGAGGCATGACCCGGATTCGAAACGGCTACTCAGTTCGCCCCCAGATCACTTGCATAGCGCCTTAGTCGCTATGGCCACATCCTCCACTGGCATAAAGATAACTCACTAACCCGTTTTTTTTTTTATTTTTATAATGACAGACTATTTTAACTTACCATGACAATAATTACTCTTACATCTTGCTAGTTTCCTGTTTGAAATGAAAATGACAACTGGTGATAAAGTTTGCCGGTTATAAATTCTTGACTCGTACGAAAAAAACAAAATTAGGAAACTGTAGGAGATATCTTATTTTTTTTGAACAGCTGGTAATGAATTGGAACAAGAGTATGATCACTAATAAAAGTTAACTGTTAAGTTAAGTGAATAAGCTAAGTCGATAGTTAATAAGTTAAGTAAGGTTTCTATTAATTAAATGCTTGAATACAAACACATAAAGGTAATAAGTTAGGTAGTAATAAGCTATACTTATAAGTATGTATATTTTCCATTAATTAAAAGTTAAGTTAATAATACTTAAAATAATAAGTTAAGTATACTATTTCTATCAACTAAATGTTGCATAATCTTATTCATATATATAAACGCATAAGCTAATACCTTAAGTAAATAATTAAGTTAATAACAAGTTAAGTATGTTTTCTATCAACTAAACGTTGTCCGATCTTATTATTGAATGTAAACACATAAGTTAATTAGTTAAGTTCATAAGTTAATAATAAGTTAAAATAAAAAATTAAGTATATTTTCTTTCAATTGAATGTTGTCTAATCTTATTCTTCAATACTAACTAAGTTAATAAGTAAGGCAATGCCTTAAAATGAAAAGTTTCTTTTCTTTCAACTAAATGTCGCCTAATTTTTTTCTTGAATACAAACACAAATTAAGTCAATCAGTTAAGTATATTTTCCTGCCAATTAAATGTTGCTTAATTAATACTGACAGAATAAAAGCACTCAAAGTAGTTCACGTTTTAAAAAGCCAGCAAGTGCACATGTATACAGTAAAATGCGACGTTTCGGGATTTATCATCCCGTTGTCAAGCAAAAAATATATTTTATAGCATAAGCTACAAGTCAACAAGATACACTTAAATGG
>JAHWFP010273365.1:0-14027 GCA_023313725.1 Lithobius niger
GAATGCTCAAAATAAACGGTCAAATATCTTAATTACAGTGACCTTGAGCCGAATGGCATCGAATCTTGCCGTTGTAGAAGGGGGAAGTTGTGAAACAGCATAGTTGGATCGGAGTAGCGGTCAGCATTAGCAAGCTCACGCGTCCGCTCACGCGTTTGATTTGGAAATGAAAGAGCGTTTGCCTGAGCGTGACGATGTCACGAGCGGGCCAAGCAGACTGTCCAAGCGCACTGCTTTGCTCATGAACTGGCGTACGCGCCGAGCGTCACGCGTACGCGTCGAAATCAGTATTATAAATGGGGCCTTACACCGCGTATCTTAAAGACATGCGCCCCAAGGATGCTAAGTGCCTAAACAAAAAGATGCAAGATGCAATGTACAGAAAGTAAAGAAATAATTAAGTGACGGGCCACATCAGACCTTAAAAGTTATTCACTGTTAAGACCCAGCACAGATCCCCACCTTAAGCGACACCATAGACGACCAGATTATATTCCCAAGAATGGGCTCAACAATAAGCATGCTGGGAATGGCTTAACTACATTGAAATCGCGAAAGAAATGAATGGGAAGTGTGACGACCAAATTGCATTTTGGACATCTGCAGAGAAGTGAGTGCCTATTTTGTCAAAGATTCCAAAATCTTGCCTTTGCATTCCAGTTAATTCTGTTGATGGTGAGCGGTCGTTCTCTGCATACAACAACATAGCCACAGACAAGCGACATAACTTAAATGAAGCTGTACTGTGTCATGATGTACTTTAACGACGCTCAATTTGCGCAGTTTTAATGGTTTGTCCTTGTATGCTGTAATTTGCATACGCTAATGTAAGCCTACACCTTTTAGTCTTCTGTACAGCCACACCAGCTGTGAAGATTATTGCAAGGACTTTGTCCGTCCGTCGCCTTTTTCAACTTCGCAACGGTACCAGATATTGACGACCATGGTTTACAACGTTAGATTCAGTGTCAAAAGTTAGTTAAACAACATGGCAAATTAAAACATCGTTACTTCCTTGTAGCTAATAGACTTCTTCGACGTAATTAAATAACATTTGATCGTCGAATTGAAATCCTAAGTTTAACACTGCAGCCATAAAAACAAAAGTATTTTAGCTTCGTTTAGAATAGTCTTGTCGCATTGTTGCATGAATGAATGGGCTTACCGTCGAACCAGTTTCTCTACTAAAGTTAAAAAAATTAGGCCTAAAAATGAAAATTAGGCCTAAAATCACATTACCACGGCAATGTCAAGTTGCTACGAGTAGCTCTTGGCTTCATTAACAGAACCTCTCCCGTCACTTCCCTACTACCACTCTATAAGCTACATTGCGTGTTACGTTGTAACACTGTAACTGTGTGCCCAAAAGCGCACCGTGTTGCAAAAATGAATAGGCGTACTATACAGTCCAATCTGTTAGCTGCTACTTACGAAATTAAAGCTCCAGGTAAGAATTAGGCCTACAAGTTGACAAATACGCCTAAAATCTAAAGTAAGCTTAAAAGCTAGCACATTTTTAACCGGCAATTCTGATGGTTACTGCTTTTAGATTATATAATAGTGAGAGCTATTGCAATGCATGATAGAGGTGTGCGCCTCACCATTGGTAGTGGCAGAACTGTTCAGAAGACCTGATGCGACTAGGTAGTCGCTGTAGCCGATTGGTTTTTGTTAACACTTTAATTAGGCGTAAATTTTTGTAGACAGATAAGATTAGTAAGTCTACATAACAAAAAAACAGGCACATAATTTGCATTATTTGTCGCAGAAAATTAGCATTTATGCCTCGAAAAAAAATCACATAAAATGAGTATCATGTGCGCAGAATTTCGATTTTGTCACACCAGAAACCTCGACTCTCTGCACATCGATGTCTGTAGAAATTTCTGCTCTTATAACGTCCATAGAGGTGTGTGCAATGGTGGAATTTCGTGCTTCAGAAACCACTATCTATAGGTTACTGGGCGATAGTGTCGACGAATATCCGGATAGTGAAGAATGACTTAGCGATACGACAGCGTTCGTAGTGTCATTTATTTTAGGAGCACCAAGTTTGTGTTAGCAATGGTTTCATTGGAGAGAAAAACTTCTGGAACCATTAAATCAAAGCTCGTTTCTCCAGACGTACCTCCAAACTAGTTTTAGGTTCCAAACAGGGATGCACCGAATACAAAATTTACCGAATACCGAATATACAACCGAATACTTAAGCTACCGAATACCGAATATATAACCAAATACTAAACTTGCCGAATACCGAATACCGAATATACAACCGAATACCGAATATTCGGCACCAAACAATTTACATACTAGGCCGAATACCGAATTATTTGGTTCTGTGCCGAATAATGGCTGAATAGGCCGAATACCGAATTATTCGGCCGAATACTTGACCGAATACCAGTAATTTAAACATATTTGATCATTTTTTCCTTCTTTTAGAAATGTCAGAAGACAATTCCTCACAAACCAAAAGGTAAATGCTTAGCTAAACGTTCCTACATTCACACAATTACATAAATTTAAACTAAAAAATATTCGGCTGAATACCAACAAATCTTAACACTATTGGGCCGACTACCGAATATCACTATTCGGCCAAAATCAGTATTCAGCCGAATACCGAATATCACTATTCAGCCAAAATAAGTATTCGGCCGAATACCGAATATCACTATTCGGCCAAAATCAGTATTCGGCCGAATACCGAATACTTGAATTTTTGGGCGAATACCGAATACTTGAATTTTTGGCCGAATAGGCCGAATACCGAATATTTACCGAATATTCGGTGCATCCCTAGTTCCAAATTAGCGACAAGGGAGAATCAACGGAGGTGGCTCTTGAACGACGTTGAGATCTCTACGTTGAGCCGTTTTCTTCCACGTAAACAAAACATTTTTCACAACATCGTAGTCGTGTTAACAAAGTTCACAATTTTCAGAGTTAAAATTGGATTTTTTGCACTTTCTGGATGGCGGGTGTAAATTTTCTTAAGTTTTCTCGTGTGAGCATTCAAGTTCGTGGATTTGGGCATCGTCAGCCATACTCGACGATTGGTGATAGCTGAGGTAACTATAGCAACGAATGGCATTGTGTTAACTACACCAGTGCCTGAAGAGATAAGATGAAAAATTGAAAATGGCCGCCATACTCACACTATATTGAATGCGAGTGCAGCGCCCCTTGCGGGCAATTAGGTGAACTAATTTGAATAATTTTTAAATAATATTTTATTATTTTAAAATTATTTCGGGCATTACATAGCAAAAATAAGCAATTCTAATAGCATATACGGAATGTTAGTATTTTGCAGACAGTAAGAAACACGTGGGTTAGATGTTGCCTTTCCACTCCCCAGCCAAACTCCAAAGTAACGGTGATCACACAAAGCATAAATCATGGATATTGTAAGCCAACTTTCCGAGAAGAGAGCATACACGGCACATGTGTAAGTAGCTAGCACTGCGTCCAAACGAAAAGTGGAGTTGAAGTGACAAGGCCTCCCTATTTGGTGGGGAACTGATGAACTACGTTCAAAGCTTACGGCTGAATGTAGGCATTATTTGTAAAACAGAAATGAGCATAAAATAAAGTTAAGTATTTTGAGAAGAAGTAAAAATAGCATTGTTCTCCGTTCATAACGCTACCCCATATACCGTAAATCGTGTATTAAATGCCCATGGGCTTAGTGGGCATTAAAAACAAGTATGAACAAGTATTTCTAAACTAACCTCTGTCCAGGAAGGCAATAATAAATACAGTATTAACACAATTAACACAGCAATTCAACATAATTCGCAGCTTTAAACTCCAAAATACCAGTGTAACCTGGTTGATTTTGGTTTCTATTGCCTGTTGAAAAGATACATTACCTTTTTTATTTGCATTCTCCTTCTCGAATGTGTTCTCGAATTAAAAATTGAGGCTGCCCGTCCGAGTCGCTACCCACTGCGCAGCTCTACTGCAGGCTCTACTGCGCAGCCTCGTTTATATAATAAGTCGAGCGGAGCCGAGAAAGCCACCTTTTTGATCCTCTATAGTACCCCAATGGCGACAAGAGGGGAGGAGGGTGGGGTAGAAAAAAGTAATGTATATTTTCAACAGGCAATAGAAACCAAAATAAACCAGGTTACACTGGTATTTTGGAGTTTCTAGTTGCCTTGAAAATATCCATTACCTTTTTTATTTGCAATCCACTGACTTTGTCACGGCGGTGGGTGCCATTGACATAAGCCCCCTTGGGTCCTAGAGTGAACGGGGGTCATAGAATACGTCGAGCCGCAACAAATGGGCCGATTCGGTACAGTCCCTCAGCTTGGTGGGACATGTCTCGAAGGTAATGGGACGTGAAAACGGACGCATGACGCCATGAGGCGGCTTCCATTATGTCGGAGATTGGTATGTTGCTATGAAAGGCCCCAAGATGTAGAAATAGCACGGAGTTCGTGGGCCGTTACACGGATACCTTCGTCAGCACAAGTGATATCAAGTGCGTCATAAGCCTGGACGATAACTGTTTTCAGCCAAGTGGCGATCATTCGGGACGATGTGACGCCAGTCTTGTGACTAAATGGGAGGAACAGCTGGGAGCGTTCTCGTCGGATAGGTTTTGAAGCTTTAAGGTAGAATCTAAGAGCTCGTACCGGACATAAGGAACGTTCATCGTCCTCTCCTAAGATTTTGGAGAGGGAAGGGATTATAAAAGGATGGGTACGTTCGTCCGGTTTCTGGGTCTTGGCTCGAAATGATGCCTGTGGGGTGAGTGTGACACCGGTGTAATCTGAGAGGAAGAAGCAGTCTGATTCCGTGGCTGAAAGCGCTTGTAGTTCGCTACACCGTAGACAGGCAGCAGGGGCAATGAGGAACACAGTTTACCTTGTTAGGTGACTGAGACGAGAGGAACCGAGGGGTTGGTAAGGAGCGGACAGGAGTGCCGTTAGGACGATGGATAGGTCCCAGTCGGGAAACTGTCGCTTGATGCGTGGTCTATCAAGACGGAATGAATGGATAAGCGATGAGATGCGATAATCGGTAAGCAAGTTTCCGTTCCCTGCCGCTCTGAATACGGTATTCAGGGCGGAACGGTATACTAAAATGGTGGAACCGCGTAAGCCGCTGTTAAAGAGAGATGTTAAGAAGCGGAGGATGTCGTCCATAGGGGGACGGACTGGATCAACTAGTTCTGTAAGACACCAATGAAACTATCGTTTCCAGTGACTGTTGTAGATTTTATTGGTTGAGGAACGGACAGCTCGGGAGGCGATGGGGACCGCTTCGTCTTCAAAAATGCCAGTTGCTCGGAGCAATTGGATGATAGTAGCCACCCGTGAAGTCTAAGTGCGTTGATGTTCGGGTGGTGGATCGTGCCGTTGGATTGCGTGAGTAGGTGCGGATTGTGGGGCAGGACACGGGGATCGTCGATGAGGAGGCTCAGTAACGCCGGAAACCGAGCTGCTGCTGGGCAATCCGGAGCTATGAGAAGTAACCGACCGTGGCGTGATGCGATCTTGCGTAGTACTATGGGGAGCAGGCGTGGTGGAGGGAAGGCATAAGCGTGGAGTAGGTTCCAATCTAGTGTCAGTGCATCCACTGCCCAGGCACGTGAGTCGGGGAACGGACTGACGAACAGGGGAAGTCTGGCATTGAACCGAGTGGCAAAGAGGTCGACCATTGGTCGTCCCCATATCGCAAACAGGGCTGAGCAGACGTTGGAATCCAAGGTCCATTCGCTGGTTGGCGGGTTTCGCCTGACAAGGAATCGGCGATCATGTTCCGGGAACCGGGAATGTGAAGAGGGAAAAGTTCTACTTTGAGTTGAATGCAGAGTAGGAAGATGTCTGATGTTATCAGATGAAGGGATAGGGAATGTGTCCCCCCTCCTTTCTTGACGTATGCAACAGCAATTGTGTTGTCGATGTGTACTTGGACTACTCGACCGGAGACATGATCTTGAAAATGCCGGAGACTGAGTAGGACCGCACGAAGTTCCAGGTGATTGATGTGCTCCTGGGGTGGAGACGGCCATGGGCCTGACGCAGTGAGGTTGCCAATGAGTGCGCCCCAACCTGTGAGTGAAGCATCCGTGAACATATGTAGGTGGGGAACAGGTTCGTGAAGGGGAACCGAGGCGGTGAGGTGCAATACATCCGTCCACCACTGTAGAGTTTGTAATGGGAAGGACGAGTGGAGTTGTTGCGGCGGCCGTGCGAGGGCCAGACGGGGATCGCCCCATTGGTCCACTCGGTAGTGGTGTAAAAGGCGGGCCATCCAACGACCGTAGGGTACGAGGTTTGCGAAGGAATCGATCGTTCTGATAACGGAGGCAAGTTCGCTGAATGTGTGGTGTGGCAAATGGAGGAATGCCCGTACAGAGGTTACATGCTTGGCAATGCGTTCCGGGGAAGGCATAACTGTAGCCTGAGTCATGTTGAAGAAGACGCCGAGGAACACAAAGGACTGGGCTGGGTGTAGACGAGGACGAAACTTGGGCAGGTTGATACCTAGGCCTAGGAGATGAAAAAGGGACACGACGGATCGTAGATTTCTGGTAACTGTTGCCGGATCGGGATGAGGCAGTCGTCTAGAAAGGCATGAATGCGTATACCTCGTTGGTGCAGATAAGCAAAGACGGGGCGCAAGACCATGGTGAAAATGCGAGGAGCAGCACTGAGTCCGAATGGTAGACTGCAGAATTCATAAATTCTTCCGTCGTGAAAAAAAAAAAATGGTGGCGGACAGAGGTATGAGGAATGTGTAGGTATGCGTCTGCAAGTCGAGCGAGACTGTCCAATCCCCGCGACGTAACGAGTCTCGGATGGAGATAACTGTCTCCATCTGGAAGTGGAGATTGACTATGAATTTGTTCAGTGGTTTCATGTTGAAAATTAGTCGAGTGCAGCCTGACTTCTTTTGGCAAAGGAAAATGCTGCTGTAGAACCCTGGTATGAACGGCAGATGAAGAATGCGAACCGCATTTTTGTGAAGGAGAGCACTTATCTCCTGATGTAAGGCTAACAGGGCGGACCTGTCCCAATCCCACGGCAGATTTCGCAGAGGCGGAGGAACCAGGAACTTCGGTTTGTAGCCATGAGAAATGATAGAGAGGATCGTGGAATCGCAGGTAACTGTTTGCCAAGCTGGCAGGAAAAAACGTAATAATCCCTCCCACGACCTGTGGGGGCAGAGGAATGTCAGTAAGAGTCTCGATTTCGGGAAAGTGATCGAGATGCAGCACGTTGTTGCCTGTCTGGGGTAGAGGCACGTCCCAAGGATCGACCACGTCCGCGTCCTTGGGAACGAACGGGAAAGGGCGAGAAGGAACGTAGAGGATTGGATGGAACTGATTCAGGTGTCTTGTGTGCAGGCCAACTTATAGTGGGTGCGTCGGAACGTGTAGTGGGCGTAGATTGCTGCCGTTTATTTTGACGGTTCTTGTTGGGTCGAGGTTTTCGGGAAACGTCGAGATGAGGAGCGACTTTAGGAATTAAACCTCGGAATAGTGATTCCGTTTCGTTGATCAGATGGTTCCGAAGCAGATGACGGGTGGAATCGTGAAGGTTCGTGGTTGTATTGAGTGCTATTTCTTGCAAGAGGAGAGTCGAATTAAATAAGGCTCTGGTGAACCAATTCATTGCGTGATATGTAGCGAAGCAGCTTTTGAGGAAGAAATGATGAATATGGAACGCTAGTTGTCGTGTATTCTGAGGAGGAGGATCGGCGTGAAGGCGTTCGCATAATGCATTGGCTGCAGTGCTTAGGATGTCAGCTTGGGACGCCGCGCGCAGACCTAGGCATAGAATGCGATCGTTGTCTCGTAGTACGTATACTGGAACCGCAGCTCGGCGTGGGAGGAACAAGGCGGAATCGAAGTCGAGTTTTGTGTCAGAGGTGAGAAATTCCAACTGTGGATATGTGTCGAAATTACGTGGATTTACCGTTCCTTCACCAATAGGACGAAAGAAGTAATTTTCCCGTCCGGGACGTGGCGGTGGTGGTTCCTTATTAAGTTCAAGAGGGGAACCGTTGCCTAGCAAAACGCCACCGTTTCGTAGGAGTGTCGTCAGCAAAGTGGTCGATTGGCCCAGTAACGGCTGTTGATGTGGAAGTTGGTCTCGTAGATCAAATCCAAATCCCGTCGGCAAGCCACGATTTTTATTAGCTGGTTCGGCGGACTGAGACAGTTTGTAGAGAAAACAGTCGGGAACTATTTTTTCAACTGTCTTCAGTAGATCAGGGAGTGGAATGTCAGTTAGGTCTGGATCACCCGGGAATGGTGGATCGAAGTACCCAGGAATTGATGGATCTGGTGAACAATATTGGTCTTCATCTTCTACTTGCGGTGGGGCGATGGCAGGTATTGGGTGAGATGGTCCAGGAACGTCGTCCACAGAACGTGGCTTCTTTTGAGTGGAAGCTAGCCATGCTGAAGTGTAATCCGAGGTAGGGGCCTTTCGTTTGAAGGTCTGAATGGATGAGTCCATCAGTTTGTGCACCTGGGAACTGGTTAGGTGACCTGAAAAACCCGGAACGGCGGAATGAACACTGTGCCGGGAAGAACATGATGACAAGTCCAAGGGTGTGAGTTGTGTAGCGGAAGCGGACGCAAGCTTGGCCGCTACTTTGCAAGCCTTGAGCTGAAGCTTTAGACGAGCATAACGTTCCTTAGTTTTGGAAAGTTCGGTCCGTATGGAACGGACGTCTGGAGAGCGGACTACTTGTCCGCAGCGAATCGGGGAGGTCTCGGCTGTGTCGAGAGGAACGGATACCTCTGAGAGGAATGGGTTGGTAGGCGGAGGAAGCGGATCCACGGATTCGCGGTCCGCTGAGAGTTACAAAACTTCTACGGCTGCAGTGGCGGATTGATCCGCCGAAGCTGGGGAGGCGGAACAGCGGAACCCTACTTGGGCCTTCCCTTTGCTCGAGGCATAGCCGGATCGATGTGAACAGCGGGAGCGTAGAGAAGAAAAGGTAACCTTCTTGGCTCGGCTCGATTTTACATAAACGAGGCTGCGCAGTAGAGCTGCGCAGTGGGTAGCGACTCGGACGGGCAGCCTCAATTTTTAATTCTCTATATTGAACAGCATTCGAGAAGGAGAATGCAAATAAAAAAGGTAATGGATATTTGAAGGCTATTTGAAGGCAACTAGAAACTAATTTCTAGCCATACAAATGATCGGTAACACGAGCGGATCAAGATCGCGAACAAGATTAGGCCTATGTGATTGATCATTGACGTGCGTGATCTGGTTTCAGTCTAGCAAAAACACAATGCCTTTTTCTCATTTATTCACAAATTTATTGTATTAGATCGTCCTCCTTCCAATATCTAACATAATTCAAAGTAAAAATTAGTTTATAATCAATCACCAACCTTCAAAATGACTAACGCCATAATGAATTTCGTACCAGGAAGCAAATCACTTTTTTTACAAGGTCATTTCAGATCTCAGATGTCAACCGGATCCTTTTTTGGCCGGCTAGCAGATAACTTTATTTTTAAACAGTCATTCCAGATATTAGGCTTCTGCCCGTTCACCCGGCCAACAAATAATTTTTTTTACAGGTTATCCCAGACCTCAGGCGTCCGGATCACGTTTTTGGAAATTTGCGTCAACACAAAATGTGCTTCCTGATTGTGAATCGCGTTGTCGTTTTGAAGGTTAGTGATGATTATAAATTAGTTTGAAAAGAGGACGATCTAATAAACTAAATTTGTGAATAAATGAAAATAAAGACATTGTGTTTTTGCTATACTGAATCTAGTTCACGCTCGTAAATGACCGATCGCTAGGCCTAATATTGCCGACTTTTCCGTGATTACCGTAAATCGTGTATTAAAAGCCCAGTTGAAGCTAAAGCCCACCCCTTAAAATGCTGTAAAGTCAAAATCATGAAATATGGAGTTAAAGCCCACCCCTCCAATTGTCGTTTTTCTACGAAAAATTACCTAAAAGTTATACGATGTGAATAAAGATAGTACTGCTTGCTATGTTTACTGGCCCCTTCTCCCTCCCTGTAGTAATAGTGGACCCTTCCTTTAGCTCCTAGCACCTGCACAAGGCATCTCTTACCGAAGCCTCCTCCCTTCTTCACGCAATTAAAAGGATGTAAAAATTGGTCTTTCAGACATCGTTCAAAAGCTTCGAATTTTCTGTAATAGATGTCCAGAAAGGTTAGAAAATTGATAATGCTCGATTTAAAGCCCACCCCCTATTTTTGCCAAATTAACTGCATAAGCCCATGGGTGTTTAATCCACGATTTACGGTACAAACGCTCCCGTGAATCACGTTGGATTAAAACTTGATTTTGTTAAATGTATGAAGCTCTTAGTTAATTTTGCCATAGAAAATCGATGATTTTTAAGGGGTGGGCGTCAACATGGAGTATATCATGATTTTTGACTTTAAAGCCTTTTAGGGGGATGGGTGTTAGCACTAACTGGGCGTTTAATATGCGACTTACGGTAATGATAAACCACTTATAACATTGTAGTTTGCATTCCCCTACCCGGCCGTTATTACAATACTGTACAACTTGATCGGACAAGCTGACAAACTTTTTTTACGGTCCTAAATTCGATTAACATGACTGTTTATACAAGCTTTCATCACTATCAGCAGATCTTGAACTTGTAACGGCAGACGCTACGACGGCTTAGGTGCTTGTGACGCCCCGGTTTCCCTGGTGTACATGGAGTCTCAGTCTAAGGTTCTACGGTGTTTACGACGACTTTTTACGTTCATTAACACAGCTTGGGCTACAGTCCCAACATGGGGGATGGAGCGCCGGTCCTAATTAAAGGGGCCTAACCTTAATACTGTTGGTGATCACTGCCACCAACGGTGGATTTAACTGTTTAACTAGCTAAAATTAAATGATGGGCTACATATTTATATTTTACACTAAAAGACAATTAATCACCTGGTTTTATTTATGCAACAGAACGGAAAAGACACTTTACATTATAGTTCGCTTCTAAAAGCTTTTGAATACCAATGATTTAAAAGCAACAAGTTTTGAATATACAACTGTAATTCATAAAGTCAAACAAACAACGCTTGTGTTTGAATAAAGTTAAATTTTCACATTAGAAAAAGTAATACTAGATGCTCCCGGAGACACCCGCAAGACTAAACAGCCGCAACTGATAGTAGTCTATCTGACAGTATGTTTCATACACGATCAACCGTCCACAGTAATGTTTCTAAGTTTTCCAAGAAAAAAATTCGCAAGTTTTGAAAAACGAGCGTTTTTCGGCGGTCCACGTTTACACGCCCCCAAACGCAGGATTTTATTCGGGGTTCCTGAGAACTCGGAATAAAAGCTAGAATATAAGGGTTAGTGCACACAAGATATGCAATACACACAAGACCGCCAAAATAAGCAAAAATTGACATAAAATAAAATACACTGTTTACAGAAATGTTGACTTTGCCAGTTTGTGTTTTTGGGGGACCAACGTTTTTGCGGCTAGGAAAACTTTAAGTAAAATCAAAAGTTAGACATAGAAAATAATGTTTTTGCAGCCATTAACTAAATACTGTCCGCGCTGCTTGGTGCAGGAATATCGTACAAGTATTTGAAAATGGGGTAAAAGACATTTATCAAGAAACACACTACTTTAACGGTAAAAATACAAAGTTAAGTTTGTTGTTTCGTTATAACAAATAAATGAATAAATAAATCAATCAACTGCTCTGGTAATATGTCCCGTACGGTATCTGCCTCTGCTCAAGTCTAGTCATTTTTTTTATCTGGGATGACTGCGATAGGAACCCTCCGCCGCATTTCAATTAACCTAGCCGCTGCGAAAGGGATCGGAAAATCGAATACTATGGCTATGCATAAAATGACCAGCTCTATTTACTGTTAAACTACTCCCACTGGGATGGTTTGAGGTTACCAAACAACTTGTTTACATGTTCAATTTGACACTAAAGGGTTTGAAGGTATGACCCATAACTTAAACATAACAATACAATCGCTGGAAGGTTTTATGGATAAAAACCAACAACCTTTTAACGACAGTGCTAACCTTTATCGCAGAGGGGTAGACAGACGGCTGTTTTTAAAGAAAGCCATTTCGTAGAAGCCAACCGGGGACAAATAGCAGCTCCCGTAGAATATTCCTAATGAATACTTAATTAGTGTCGTTACAATCTTTGTCAATATTCTCCCATAGAGGGAGACGTTGATAGTGACAAAAACAGTAAAACATAGGCACTTAAAATTTAGGTGTGAAGGCCAAAACGGGAATTAACTGGGAGTTACTTAAGGATGAGCTCTCAACTGACCAAAATGATAAAATTAAAAATGCAGGTAAAAATAATTTTCAGTCAATTTGTACTGAAATGAAAAGTTTAACAATTAAATGTTTAACGAAAATGCTGGCTTGAGGCAGCAACATTCACTAGATGCTTTCCAGGTTTGTCCAGTAGACTCTGAAGTTTTTTAGATTTAAAATTCAGTAAATATACTATTTTAGGTTTAGTTTTGGTTGCTCCTAGATGGAGCCACGGTTGTAGCGACAAACTACACATTATTTAAAAGAAAACATGCACTGGTAATTTACTTTGTTAGATTTCCGGCTTATTTAAAACAAAAAAAAAACCACTATTTAGAGAAAAACTACATTAGGTTAGGTATTAAACCTCCGTCTCACTGGAAATACCTACTCAGTGCTAGAGCCATAAAAAATGCATTTATTTCCACCCTAGACTGAGATAGAATTAACATTAAAACATCGGTCCTACTTTTTAACAGAAAAAAAAGGACTGGGAAAACTATGTTTAAGTTTCTTATTTGCTAACACCCTGACTGTAAATTAGATTAAAATTCAGGCAACTTTACTTCACCAAACTCTGGAAAAATATCAAAACATTTTAGGGGGGACATGTTTGCTCACGTAACTTAAGCCATTTGCAAAAGCTAAATTCGTTAATTCTGGGTTTTTCTACCATGACTAAACTTTTGTTTATATCACTAGCTGACAAACTTCGTTTTATCTTGCCTTTAGGAGGCAGGTTCAACGCATCTTTCGTTGCTTTATTACACCAACAAAGATGGCGACGGTCCATCCATTGGTCAAGGGAGGGGACTTGGATATCATTCGCTCGCAATGAGTTGACTTCCGAAGTTTTTAGCAGACCCCTTTCGTCTGCGCTTGAGGTCTTAACGACGATTGGCGAAAGCACTGCGGGGGTTTGGGGCTTGACCAATCCCGCGGGGCTGGTTTGTTTACGGTGGCTCATACGTTTCTTTGATTGACGTGGGCCGTTTCTGACGGGGGGCGTAGCCACCTCGGCTGGCAGGGAAGAAAAATCACGGGGAGGGGCGATTACTGGTCTGCGCAATAGGCTTAGTTTATTTAATCCGGGTACGCCCAAAACGACATCGTAGACCGAATTGTTGACCGGTGTAATGCATGGTACTGATTTTAACACTGTGCCATCATCTAACCTTAGGCTTAGATTTACCTGGGCTAATGTAAACACTTAGCTACACAAGGCAGTTTGACATTTAATTTTTCGTTTTAAACGTGGCCAATTCCTTGCGAGTTTGGCGCTAACCAGCTAAACTGAGCTTCCGGAGTCACATAAAATATTAATTTTATTTTTCCCTATGCTACTGGACAGCGTACTAGCCTTAAGAATTTCACTAGCATTTTTCCCAACTGGGAAACATGCTGTGGAGTCGTCACTTGTGTGCTCCACAATGGCAGCCATCAATTTCATGTCAATATGTTAACCCTACCAAGATACCCCTTTAACTACTAATAGGCTATTCCATAATTATATATTGTATTAAGTTGCATCACATGACTTCCTGTTATAATTGTATATAAAGGGAAGTAAACAGGAAGTTCGCTGTCTTATCAGCTGTAGCCTACACTCTGGTAGTCCGTGTGTTTATTACCATTGGTGCCCACGCTGGGCTAAGGTGTGTCCCCGCCTAGGACATTACAGTTGGCGACAAGTCCGGTACCTTTGGTAATCTTTAAAAACTTAAGCTTAAACTGATA
>JAHWFP010273406.1:0-11708 GCA_023313725.1 Lithobius niger
CTCATACCATAGTTTTTTGGACCACCCGACACCCATTCTACAACGTGGGTACCAGGACCGTAGCCCGCACGCTCGTCTGTTAACATACCAAGGGCGTCGCCGATGTAGGATTACAAGGGGTTATCACATCCATCACGAACCCTTACAAAAACGGAGTCAGTGTCCGTATAAAATATGTCCTCGGGGCACATGTTCATTAGTTTGAGGAGATGGAGTCTTGCTAGACACGTTGTGAAAGCAGCAATGATGACATTCATATTGTTGGAGTTGGGTACGAAATCAGTGGCACGTACAAAAGTCACCATCAAAGTTTCCTCGTTGATGATAAACACTTGAGTTATTTCAAACTCCTCACTGTTCATGAGTTGGTGCCAACGAGAGACGTCCGTCACATACTCTGTAGTAGGTTTGTTGGTTGCCATGCCGTACCTCCCCCAGAAACTATTCAAACAAAATTTTGCCAGGGAGCGGAGTCCAGGGTTGTTTTGGATGGCAGCAGGATCCAGTGTGATACCCTCCTTAGCTTTGAAATCATCAATGTACTCCTGCTGTTTGGTGGGGTCACCTTCCGTCCAAGGAGGGTAACCGCTGGCTTGTTCTTTCACTCGTAGAAACGTGTCCACATACTCCGTGAACAAACCTGGATGGGCTTCATTTTTACCCGCACGGTCTACAAAATGCCAGAGTTCGAACGTAGCGATAACTGTGTACCCCGCATCCAACGCTGCTTCGATTTCGGGAGTGCACCAGGTACCTGTTAAGGCACGTTCTTGGTTGGTGTGACGACAAGGGGATTGCTGCAAGGTCTCGCAACACGAAGCACACAGTAGGAACATGAGTTTTAGAGTTGGATCGTGTTCGTTCTACCACCAAAAAAAGCATCCCGTGGGGGAAAGTGGAGCTCTTATTTTCTGCGTGGCGAGGAATGTATTGATGGCAGGATTCTGAAGTTTCATTCTTTCGAATTGACTTTCCCACACACTCACAACTGTATAACCTTGACGTTGCAAATAACGTTCACGATCCATCGTTTGTTGGAACAGTTCACCCATGGTGGCTTGGCGCACTTTGTTGAAGGTTAGTTCGGAATATTTGGCAGGGTTGCCGTGCCAAAAATCGCCATAAATTCATACACAGTTTTGGTAGCTTCGTGTAGAATGCTGTATCCAACGCAGCCATTCTTGCGTAGCGACGCTGTCACGTCTATGAGTTGTGGATGAAGGAAGTATGGCAATGGTGTTTGGTCTCATCCAACACTTTTGGTAGGCCTTGTGACACGTACCGGGAAGAGTGATGGCGACTTTAAACGGATCGATTCCCGTCAGTTCTAAGAACATTGTCTTAAATCGCTCACAAGCATTTCTGAGTACGGCCACATCATCTACACAGTAATCGTACAGTTCTTGTTGGAAATTATAAGTCAAAGTAGGATTGGATGCGCATCGCTCACTCTCATTTCGATGCCATGTTTCAAATTCGTTTTTGGTGGCAGATGGCATCTTTTCGGCTTCAAACCAAGAGGCCGGGGGAAAAGGTCCGTCGTAGTGTTGGTTTTCTTCCGCGTTTTTAGAATGAGGAAAAAAACCTTTTTCACGACGTCCTCGAAGCCAAACATCTTGGGCAAGAGCAGCAAGTTTTGTAGCCATGTAACTGTGAGAGTCTATGAACTTGTAGGTGAAACCTCCCAATTCTACTTCCAATGTCAACAATTTTGCACCACTGAAAATAACTGATGGTTGCATGTAATGGGCATGGAGATATTTTAAAATATGATAGCTGTCGTAACCTTTGGAGTAGTGAGCAATCAGAGTTCTTACACCCGATTCCCCTTTCTTACGACGTTTGGGTACGTGGGTTTCTTCACTTTTCATGCCACAGTCACGTTTGAACATCCAGTCACAAGCATCGTTCATGTTTGAAAAAGAAAACGTTGCACCTTCGTTGTTCTCTATGACCACTAGATTAGGTAAGTGTACACCACTGTCGTCAGTTTTGGCTTCGATGTCGTAGTAAAAATAAACGGGGTCTGGTGTCGTATCATTCGGTTTAGGTTTGGCAATGTAGCATTTGTGAAGTGGATCTCTTGACACGAATTTGGAGCAAGCTGAACACTTGATCCTATTACAACCATTAACAGGGTCATGTACAAAACCACACATTCCACAGCGATATTTTGTGAAACACACACCATTTGATCTATGATTAGCGAGGCATTGGCCCCCCTTAAAGTAAAAATTACATCTGTCACATCTGGTTCGTAATTGTCCCAAAGACACACAAGACTCTTCCTGACAAGCATTGCACTCTTTAAAACAATGGTGTACATTCTTTGTGTTGTAACACTTGTGACAATTGTCGCACTCGTAAGATGTACAGTAAAATCCTTTCAGTGATGTAATCAAGTCCCAGTGTTCGTCAGTGTACAATAAATACATAGGATTTGATTTCACGGGACCTTCGTACACGATTCGAAACTGTGCCGATGCATTGATAACAATGAGTTGGTATTGATCGGCAAGATACTCTTGAAATCTTTCGACTTCAGCGAGCCCACAGGGGCCAAGGGGAACGCCAGCAGATTCGTGTAACTCTATAGCTTTCTTGGTCTGCGTGGATCGTTGTAGGATTTGAATGTTGACGTATGCATAGATGTTCTGCTGTGATGGGTCAAGTCTTTTCCTAATGAGATATTGTCCCACTACAATGGCACGTGCAAGACACAGCTGATCGGTATTGTTAATTAAAACAACGCTCTGCTTCCGTGACAACCAGTCCCTAAGTATTAGCATGGTACGTTTTCTAGGACCTCTGATATCACGCCTTCCTAAGCCTTTTCTGTCTTTATGACCGTGTTGAACAGAGATATGTACTGGTTCTGTGGAGTCAAATTCTTGATTAGACTGAATTTGCCGTTCTATAAACTCGGCTACTGCATCAGCCGTGAGTTCTGAATGATGCATGAATGGCAAGGAAATGGCATTGATGAATCTTGATGGTTCAATCACGAGTCGAATGTTACTGTTGCTTTCACATTGTGTAGGTTTGATTTGGGTCAAAATATCGGCGAAAACAGAACGTAAGTAGTCTGGAAGATCTTCACCATTGACAAAATGGGAAGGATCAGTTAAACGAACCGAAAAATCAGCAATGGTGAACTTGAATTTTTTTGAACGTACAATTTTTTGGGGTACAATAGTAAAACGATCGTTGGCAACACAGTTTGACAGTTCGTTGTTGTCGGCATCATCAGTAGAACTTATGCTGTCATTGTCATCATCATCATCAGAGTCGTCTACAGCCACAGGTGCAACAGGAATGGCCCGGGTACGGCAAGTGGATCATTATTACTCACACCTCTACCGAATCCACCACCAGTTTGTAATACGGGTGTACTTAGATGAGGTATTATGGACACTAAAGAACAGGTGTTTTTAGCAGCATAAGGACCGATTGAATGAATACCTTCCAACTGCCGTATTTTGTACAATCCACTATAGTTAATATGCCACAACGGAAAGTCTATGGTAGGTGGGGAGGGAGGTAGTCCCCAATCCGTAATATAAGCTGTTTTGTCATCAATGGCACTATCCGGCGACCATAGAAAAGCTACGTCTGGATCATTATTACACGTAATAACCCATCTAGTATTGCCCGTAGTAGGATCGGGTATACCTACCCCTGATACACTGCACTGTTCCATTGGTTGAGGGGTAATCATATTGCGCCAATCATCGATGTAATCTGTATCGCAAGATGGTAAATCGTCATTGCATAGCTGTGCAAACTCAAACCTACATTCCTCAAATGACATTAAACCACTCCTTAACAATACAATATTGGATTGACCACTGTTTGTTATAAGAACCGGGTAGGAATGAATGCTGTTTGTATTGCACGCAGATGCCAGAGAAACTGTATTGTCACATCCTAACCTAATACTACAGTCATCGATAACAGTATCACACAGCAATGATGGATTTACAGCAGCAACGGATGTAGAGACGTTCAATGATGTAATATTGCTAAAAAGAGATTGCACAGTTTCACACACCAAAACGTCAGTATTTGTACTAGTTGAAATTCCACCATTGCTGTCACTTCTCCAAATCCCAATGGAGGAAATGACTGTTCTCTCCCATTAGCTACATTGTTTAAAAGGAAAATAGTGTTCAAATCTTTACCTGTAGAACGTGGTGAATCGTTATTGCATTCTCTATTTTTTTGAGACTGTTCGTTAAGCACATCCACTTGACTATTGTTACAGAATATAGTGTCATCATTTTTTATGTCCTGTTGCATTATACAAAGCTGGTCCAGATTTTCAATACACTGCCCCACTCCATTATTGATTAGTACGTCTCTCTCACGTAAAGTCTCATTTACCAACTCTTGATTTAAAAAGGTTCTCTCACCATTTAGTCCGTGATTTGTAGCGTCAAAAACTCGTTCTTCTTCGGTTGTAACGTAGCTCGGATAATCGTGTTCTTGGTCTACCATCTGACCATTTCCTGGTGGTACAAAGTCTAGCAAAATCGGTCCAGAACTTTGGTCTAAAGTGTAGTCGTCTTCACCACTGGTGTTGACGCCATGACTGAAGTTCCACTCTACAACTGGTGAGCTTTTATACTATACTATCTTTCCCACAACCAGTTAAAACTGGTTAAAAACCATCCATGGTCTTTTCTAGAATACCATGACGAAATCTGCTGTCCGGTTCAAACTTGGTTCAGAACGGTACAAACACTGAATAAAATTCCAAGTACAAACCCAGCCCTACTTTTATTTGTAACATAGCACCCACTAGTTACGTCATTTCTTTTCAAAGAAGTGTAAAATTTCAAACATTTCTAGGTAAAACAACCACCCCACCTCTTCTGTTCCCCTCCTATCCAGTTAAAACCAGTTACAAACCTACACGCATTCTTTTTCCAGAAAGCATTGCGAAATACCCACTGACCGGTTCAACTTTACTTCAGAGCAAGATTAGAATTTTAACTCAAATTCTAAGTATACCATATAACTGGTACTTTATTTGTACATACTAGTGTGACAGTCACACTATTTCTTTCCAAAGAAGTAAAACGTATGTAACATTTAAAAAATAAAAAAAAAAAAACCACCTCTTACACTCAAACACCAGTTTTGTTTACCATTGGGAAAAATTTTTTTTTAAAATAAAAATGTAAATAAAAAAAGAAAAATTGTCTAACCCATCTTCAAACACATACAGCTAATTAGGTAATGACTATTTTTTTCCTTTTTTTTTTTATTGCAACTTTTCACCCCACCTACGCATGAAATTAGAAATATGTCAATTTTTGGGGAAAAAATCCCAGAAGGGACCAGCCCTGGGGGAGTAAGAAAAATGTTGTAAACAAAACCCCTCACAATCAACCACATCACCATGTCAGAAAGTCGCAGTTCCACTTGCCTCTGCGAATGCAATATTCTTTTGGACCATGTAACATGTAAGATGTGTGAGGATCTGAAAAATTATTCGGAAACAAAATTCGAAGGAATTGACAACACCCCCAGTAGTGATGCACCGCTAGAAGCCAGGGGCCCCCCATTGCCCCCCATGGGCGTCGATGGTATATTGAGGGGGGAGGGGTGTGGGTGTGTATGATGAGTGTCGTGATCGATTTTGGGGTTTGTATCTGTATTAGTCGATCGGTGGGGGCGGGTCGAAGTTAGTATAGGCTAGTGTTAGGCTGGGCGGCCGGATGCTGCGACAGGTGGTTCGCCGCAGTACACGGGCGATCCCTCCTCCCGCGGCGTTCAAAAAAAGAAGAAAAAGAAAAAATATGGCTTTTAAAAAAAACGCTCGAAACTTAGTGGCCAGGTTATGTGCCATCTGTTCTCTTATTTGGGAGGTGGGGGATGTGGGGGTGGCGAAGTCTGGGAAGGCAAGCTTGGACATGTTTTGTAGTTGGGTCTAAATGACTGGGGTTTTGGGAAGGAGTGTGAGGGCAATGGCGGGTTTTTATTTTGCGGATTTGGGCTTGGTTCGGGTGGGATGGGAATAAACATAACGTGAAGGGTAGGAAGGTCAATAATAATAAGATTTTAATCAATTTTAATATAGCATCACATCGCTAGCTTTGTGCATAAAAACAGACGAATAATGGTTCTCTTTCGTACTGATTGGTAGCCCTGAAAAGGGCTGTTTTTGCCTATGTTGAGGACTTTTTGTCAGCAGTTAAAGGCGCTGACTTCCTTCAGATGCCCGCTCGTTTGGCCGCTTCATTCCACTCTCGGTACCTTCGTCCTACCTGCCTCGAACGGTAATCCTGCATTAGCTGGTCGTTTTTTTCAGGGTCTTCGCCTATAGGTCTACCGTTGTCGTCGATCGGCTCTGAAATAATTGAGCCATATCGATTTGGGCGTTTGAGGCGATATCCCTTGCAGTAGACGTTTTCTTGCCAAACGATTTTGCCCAGTTCTTGCGCTAGTGTTTGGAATGCGGCTTCTTTTTCTGCGCTGTCGTGGAAGACGGGAAGTGTGCTCTTGCTTGCCATGGCGATGGTAGAGACAGAACTGGCTTCTCGCGATGAGGAAAGCAAGCTCTACAGATGCTGCGTTGCTAGGCAACGCATCCTCCTAGCAACGGCCGCTAGGAGGAGAAAGAGTAGCACGCGTCCTTAGCAACGCACGTTGTCTGCTCAGTCGACCAGTTTCCCTCTTCGAGTCAGCGCGCAATTGAAAACACTCTCTCGCAGTTTGTATTTTTTTTAAAGCTATTTAAGAATGGAAACCGTTAAAGACGAAACACAAGTTCGCAAAATGGAGAACAATGGCGAATTGAGCATGGATTTATTGATTGACAAGATCAAGGAAATCAAATTGAACCACTTAATCCACCCGGCCGACTGGTACGGGCATTTGGACAATTTAAACGTACGACTGTATTCGCCCGTCTTCACGGAGGGTGTGGCCATCGCGATCTTTTTCGCTTTAGAACGCGAGATCGAATATTTGTGCAAGCAGCAAGTGGAAATCTGCGGCGCTGTGTACGAACTGCCACGCTCGCACGTAGGCTATGGCGATCCCGGTCTGTCTTACAAGTATAAAGAATTTACTCTACACGCCAAAGAATGGACGCCGCTGCTAGCAGTGTTGCGAGATTTCGTGAGTACAATAACGGGATGGGAGTACAATTTTGTCGCAGTCAACCGTTTCGAAGATGGCAAGGAATGCATGGATTATTTTTCCGACAATAAAAGAAACGTCGACGAGGAAACAGGTTCGTCCTACCTGTCGTTCGGCATTGAACGTGATTTTTGTTTTCGTAATACAGGATTCGTGAAAAATCAGTCTTTTTGCTTAAAACTCGCAAACGGATCGCTGCTTCAGGTGTCCCCTCCTACTAAGAAGTGCTACTCCGTAGGAATCCCTCAGAGGACCCTTATTGCTGCGCCCACCATTAATTTGAATTTCAAAAGCGTTAAGCCCTCCAGAAAAATAACCGCAAAAGCCCCCTGTTGCTCCGAAATTTAAAAATCTGGCCGTTATTCTCTCACCCAATCACAGACTTCTAAAAAAGGACGCCAGTGACGTATTCGGGCCGTTATTCTCGCACCCAATCGCAGACTGTAAAAAGGACGCTACTGACGTCACCCGAGGGGCTCACCCAATCGCAGGCCTATAAAGTGACGCTATGACTCCCCCCCCCCCTGCAGCTCGTGGATCTTGAGAGTATTAAAGGCGTCTCGCACTCATTCCAGACTGCTCGCTTCGCCAGTAAGCACGATCTGAAATCGCACTCAGAAGTTTGGAGAGACTTTCGTTCGTATTTTAAGTACAGTGTAAAGCCGCAGTTTCTTACCCGTATGATGGAGCCATCTCAAGCAATGCCGGAGAGCCAATCTCTTTTCGAAAGTGTGGAGGAAGATGACAGCCCTATTGAGTGTTCGCAGCCGGATCCGGATTTATCCAAAAAGTACAAAGCGTCGGACTTTCTAAACAAAACGATACGCCCAGACTTTGATGCTTCGACCAGTCAGAGTACTATCGACCTGGCTACTCCTGAAAACCCGTTACCTGACATAGACGGCTGCACCCCAAGGACATCCACCCCGAGATCAACCGTCAACAATGACGGCTCGTGGATTTCTGCAGAAACTCTGAAAAAAAGAAAACTCACAACGAGGATCTAAACCGTCTAGGCCTTGCTCCTAAAAAGAAGGTAGTGAAACGTGTCTACCAGTACACCAACGACGAACCTATTGTTTCCCACAAAAAGTTTCGCATGCACATTATGTGTCCCGAAGATCTCTACAAGCCCGATCCGAAGGAATTCATAGTGATATCTCCTCCGGGACTATTTGTGCAGGTTAAATCCTTCAAACGTGAAACTTACATCTGCATTCGCCAGTACAATTTCAGTCAAGTTGAGCTAAAGTGGATACCTTCACGCGTCGGAATGAACTTGACATACGGAGAATGGGTAAAACTCTGCAGTCCTCGCATGCAGCTTTTAATCGACAACGCAATAGAACAAGAACTTACAGGCCGCCCGCCCAAGCCAAATTACACCATGGAAGAAGAAATTACAAACCCCGTAAGTTACCCTACTTACGTTGCCGATGGGGTCGTCATGCATCGACACGAAATAAGTGCCAATAAACGTGTCTGCTTTTCCAGATATTATTCGGACAGCAACGAAGTCCAAGTTAGCCTACTTCAGTTTCAGCCTTCGGGCTTGGACGAATTGCTCGCCCCTCATAAAGGCGTTCACCTCCCTCTCGAAGTTTGGGACACTTTGCGTCTTGAACTGGCTGAAATTAACGAGCGCATCGCTGTTTGCGATGCCCAATTCGGTTGAGAACAGTGACAATAACACTTTTTTTATATTTTTTGGTGTTCTTGTGTAGTGTAGTGTAATGTAATGGAATATTTACGCCAATAATCGTGAGTATTGTACTTTTTTTTGTTTTGTTTTGTCTATAATAATAACTCGCAGTAGGCCGATACATTTCGCCTGTAATTTGAATATTTTTTTAAAAAGCCAAACGTGCAAGTTTACTAAAAAAAATAGACGCGCGCATGTCTAATGCCTGCCCCATTCTCAGAGCGGTATTTATTATTTTTTTCATAAATAGCTTTGAAGATGGGGCCCGCATTGGCAGCGCGTGTCGAAATATTGGGTTTTTAGCGAATTTGCATGTCTGACTTTTAAAAATATTCAAAAGAAAAAAAATATCATTCTCATACTTTTGTTTTCTAGTCTAAGAACAAATTCGTTCTACTAGTTGATCGTGTAAACTGTCAACCGTTATATTATTCATGTAGCCTAACCTCCGGTTGACCCCTGTAAATATTAACATCTAATCGTATTGTGAATAAATTTCCAGTATGTAGAATTTGCGTTTTACTCTTGGTTTATTGCATGTTCACACTATAAACTACGTACAAATAAATAAATAAATAAAATAAGTTAAAAATAAATAAATAAAGTCATCCCACAAATTACGAAAATAGTCCAGTCTGATTAAAGCAGAGCAAATCTCGGCGCACTTGCGCGAATGTGTGCTTGAAAATGAGTCTTACGAATTTTGCAACTTTTAAATCGTTGCGCTTCTTGGTTTTGCTATCAAAATTCTTAACAATGTCACGTAATGAATGTCCTCTCGCAGCATGATAACAAAAGTACAAACAATAAGCACCACACACATTTGAACAGGGAGATTGAAGGTTTGCTGTGTTATAGTCGCAACTGTCACTGTTTTTCTTTAAGAAAGCATCAATGTGAGCATTGTTGGCACGTCCGCCGTAGCTGTCGAAGTACACGGCGTTTCTTTTTTGGGGTTAAAGCATGACAGCGACCCAGTGGGACCCTGGGGAATAATGGAAGTCTTTATTTATTATAAAAAGACACGTTTCACGCACTGGGTGTTTTGGAAGCAAATCACAAGGAAATGTGCCGGCATACATTTTGGATAGTTTGGTGTCTTTGCGAGCGAGCCTAGAAAGTTGTAGAGTATCCATGAAGGCAGGCTAGTTCGGACGCTTACTGGTCGATTATAATACTGCGGTTTTTGTCTATTTCCGTTACGGTTTGATACTGGCAGTAGAATATGACGTTGACGGGTGTCGTAGGCGCAGTGGCAAACTTTAATTCCAGGCGCACTGTCTTGTTTCACAAGGCTTAGGTGTGGGGCGCCGGGGCAGTTGTCTGGAGTCAAATCGAACATATGCAACATGCAGCCACCTTTATAATCTTCATAAGAAATATCTAAGGCAGCATCACTGAGGTCACGACCAGTACAGGTGAACAAGGACCAGTAATCTCTTGAATACAAATCGTTCGCAAAATCTGGTTGGAAGGGACGGGACGGTATCAGACGCCCTTCTACGGAAAGAGCAATGTGGTTAACGTTGTAGTGGTGAAAAAAATAAGGGTTTTCTGTATATGCACCAGAAAAAGCGCTATTCTTTACAATGCCTACACACACGAGACTCGGGATGGGGCCAACAATAGGAGAATCAATACTGCCGTCTAGAGTGCCAGCAGGTATTGTGAAAACTTTCATCCCTACTTTTCGTAAAATATAAAGGGAATTCGAATTTTCTAGTACTTTGGCGTGGGAGAGGAGGATATTGGGAGACGGTTTTACTTTTTTAACGAAAAGGGAGGCCTTCACTATGACTACCTTAGGTGTTTTCGAGCTGTCTACACAAAGTAATGAAAATGCATCCGGACTGCGAATGAGTTTTAAATGCACGTCCACTCCATTCAAAAGATGCCGTGTTTGTTGGAAAAAATCTGCGTGCAATCTGCCGAGCAATTCCCAAGTCTTTGACGCTTTTATGCAGTTACAACGATTAATGAGACCCTCATTACTTTATCGTCAGTAGGGTCGAGATCGTTAAATTTACCTGCCTGGTCTTTAAACCAGCCTTCCAGACGTAACTGCGATCTTTTCGTTTCTCTTGAATACGTTAATAAATTCTCTATGTAACTACGATAATGGTAACATGAGTCCGATTCGGAGACTAGAGTTTCGTCCAAAACCACGTCGCATTGTTGGAAAAGTGAGTGAAGGAAATTATTAACCGTCGAAATTTTATCTGTTGCCGCCAAGCTGCTTCCATCGGCATTAACAATTTTGACCTGCAGTTTTAAAAAAGACTGGTCTAAATCCAAATACCAGTCGCTTCCTGAAGTTTGTACTTTAAACTCTATGGGAGTGGACGAAGTTAGGGAATTAATGGGGAAATGCTCAACGTATTGCACTTCCAAAGTATCAATAGCCGTTGGAGGGACCGAAAAAACTTCAAAACCGCCCGAGCCACATTCTTGCGAAGCATGGTGGACTACCACCATTTAAAAAAAAAAAATCGAAAATATCACGTGCTCTGCGATTAGTCTGTTTCTTACGTGTCTTCTTTCCGACCCGTCCTGTTACGCGTCTAGAACCAGACTGATTGGGGGGAAAAGGAAACGGGGCAGATAAGTTAGCTTTCTTCCTTTTTTTTTTCGCCCGCCTCCCACTACCTCCCTGTCTCCCTAATACAGTGTTTAGGAAATCTGATTTCACCTGGCCGAGTCTCTGACTGGCAGCATCCCTGAACCCTATCCCACTGCTCAAATCTCCCAGAAACTGTTTTCCCTGCCTTACAAAATAACGTCCGGCACCTAATGCTGCATTTTTTATAAAAGGTAAAACGAACGGAATAGCTCTAGCTCTGAAGTTCGAAAGTAAACC
>JAHWFP010273413.1:0-10194 GCA_023313725.1 Lithobius niger
CAACTAGCGTTGAAATCAAAAATCGGGAGAATTTTTATTTTGAGCATAGGAAAAGCCAAATTAGCGAATTTAGCATAAGAACTGAAGGTAAGTAATTTTTATGATAGTAAAAACTAATTTTAACAAGTTAAGATTTTCATTTTTTTTTTAGCTGTGAAACTACCGAAACCACCTCGCCGTCCACCCTCAACCTAGGTTGCGATAACTGTTAGAAGAGAATATTCTATGAACACGTGGTAGAACACCGGCTCTATTTAACAGCAACTAATACCACTATAATGGTTTAAGGTTACCAAACAACTTGTTTACATGGTGAATTTGACACTGAAGGATTTTGAGATAAGATCCATAACTCAAACATAATAATACACTACGCTGGGAGGTTTTATGGATAAAAACCAACAACCTTTTAACGACAGAGTTAAACTTTTGCCCTCAGAGGTGAGACAGACGGTTTTTTTGGGAAGAAAACCATTTCGTTTAAAACTTAATGAGGAGCCAACCGGGGACAGATTGCAGCTCCCGTAGAATGTCCCTAATGAACATTGAAATAGTGTCGTTACAATCTTTGTAAATATTCTCCCACAAAGGGAGACGTTGATATTGACAAAAGGAGTAAAACATAGGCACTTAAAATTTAGGTGTGAAGGCCAAAACGGGAATTAACTGGGAGTTGCTTCAGGATGAGCTCTCGACAGACCAAAATGACAAAATTAAAAATGCAGTTAAAATTTAATTTTCAGTCAATTTGTACTGAAAACAAAATGTTAAACATTTAAGAACTTGTTTTAAACAAAATATCTACTTAACGCGTCCGCGTTTAAGTGTAACTTGCCAGGTTTGTACCGGACAGTGTAGTCATAATCTTGAAGGGTGAGGCTCCACCTAAGCAATCTGGGATTTTTGCCAGACATTTGCTTGAGCCAGTGAAGTGGGTTGTGATCCGATTCTATGATAAATTTTGTCCCATAGATGTAGGGCCGTAATCTAGCAACAGACCAGATCAAACAAGCACACTCTTTTTCTGTCGTCCCGTAATTTTGCTCACGAGCTGTTAACTTACGTGAAACGTAAAGGCAGGGGTGTTCATTTTCTCCAAATTGTTGGGTCAACACGCAGCCCATGCCACGGTCGGAACAATCGCATTGGAGGATAAAAGTTTGGTTGAAATCGGGAGCTCTTAGGACGGGAAACGTCACTAAGGCAGTCTTCAAAGTCTCAAAGACAGTTTGCTTTGAATCATCCCATGAGACGGGATCGAGTGCATCCTTTTTCAGTGAATCTGTAAGGCTTGCACAGATTTCGGAATAGTGGGGAATGTAGCGCTGGTAATAACCAACCAAACCAAGGAAGGAGCGGACATCTTTCTTAGTTTGTGGCCGCACAAATTTTTGGACAGCCAAAACCTTCACTTCTGAAGGAGTGCGAGTTCCATTACCCACCTCGTGGCCAAGAAAAGTAGCTTTGCTACAAGCGACCTGTGTAGCGGTGCTCACAGGTCCTAGAGGTGCCTACTGTTCTGCACCGACATCTGGTGTTGTCTCGGGAAAGTTAGAATTACTTCGGGTGGCCGGTTTTACTTTTGCGGAGTTTAAACAAGCATGGCAGTCATTACTGCACGGTTAGGAACAGAGCGTCTATGTCCTATCTGAAGTTTTAGTACTATCTAATCGTTTTTGGTTCACTGCCACCAGGTGGGTGGTTTAATTGCTAACCTTAGGCTTTAAATAAAAAGAGTTATTTTTAGTTAAAACACTAGCAAATTAAATCTCTCTAGATGCAAACTGAGTTTAAAACTCTTCGTTTTAATAAACAGGGGGAATGAAAAACATTTTACATTGGCAACTAGTCTACAAAATAGCTTTACGTGAAAGCACACGAGTAATTTACAGAAAATAAATTATCGGCAACGAATTTACATTTAAGAAAATTCACACTTACAATTTCGAATAGAAAAAGTTCTGTTGGTGTCACCTAAACACCTCTAAGTTAGAAACTGCACTCTCACAAATTTCAAGCTTAGTCTAAGTTTAAGATTTTGTTTCAAGGCATCTTGCACAAGATCAAATCTACTTATTCACATTGAGTCAAGCTAGCAATAATCAGGGCCCTACCATCGAAGTCTGTGCTTCTGTAATTATGCTACAGGACCTTGGTGAATCTAAAATAACTGTTTGAGTACGCTATGTAGTACAAACAGAAAGAAAGCCAGTTTTTAGAAAGGGGACCCTTAAACCCTTAAGTTATGGGAGGGGAGACCAGAAATTGCCGATGGTGTTAACTACCCATAATCACGAAATCTAAGTCAAACGTTAGTTTAAATCTTTAAGTTAAAATTTAGAAATAAGGTTCCGAAAAATTAAAATAAAGCTAAAACTAGTTATCTAAACTACTACCTTGCCCGGCATGGCAACACTCGGACTGGGGACATCTCTGCTCCGACCGCCAAAGTAACGTCTGACTTGGAGTTGAGCCAATGCTGTAGATGCAGTCCCTCAGGTCTGTTTTATACCTGCTGCCTGCCTGCAGGTAGGAGGGAAACCGCGGACCTGTAGGAGAGCGACGGAGGGGGAGAGCGGGGTAGAGGGATCACCTTGGAGGAGGAGAGACTGACTCTGGCCGGCCAGGCTGTCACTACCGGAAGTAGGCATGGCAGCGCGGACGGGCAGGGTAGCCTTGGACTCTGATTGGACAGGGATTGAAGGAGCTTGGATGGCAAAGGGAATTGCCGACTTTGGGTGTTTTTAGAGGCCTTAGCTTGAGAAGTGCATTGAGTTAAACTCATAACAACATGAAAATAGGCCTATATATATTTTTTTTATGAAACTACAATGTTATGCATTGCAACTATTGAGGGAAGAGGGGGGGGGGACGAAGTGTTTTGCTCAATTCTTTATACAAACATGATTTTAATAGAAGGAACGTTACTATGGTCGGAGCCCTGGAAAAAAAATACAAGATAAACACTTTTGGAAAAATTGTCCGGTAAAATTCGTAGGAAAGTGTTGCCGAGTTCAGTAGTGTTTAGAGACCTAGTTTTTGCTAAACTGTTGCCCAATTAAATTAAATAAAAGGTTAAATATACCAGCTTATTCCCTGAATACTAGAACACATGAAAATTGGTGAAACATTATTGCAGCTGCTAATAATAAAAATTACAGTCGTTGTTTTCATAAATAACTTGGCCATTGCTACAAATAAAAACATCAAGTGTTGGGTTTTCAAATACATGTGTGTGAGGATAAATTCCTCCTAAACAACACTAAGCTGGTTGGCTTTATGCCTGCAAAAGAAAACTAAAGTAATTACAATTTTTATTTACAAGTATTGAAAATAGCGATTGAAGATTTGCGTGCGGCGCCGGTCATTTTGGTGACTTTTTCAAATTGATGTGGAAAATTATTGAAGAGGAAATTTAAAGTTCTATTTTCGCGGAAGTCTTGAGAAAGTGTAGGTCTATTAAGGGTATATCAATTAGGTATATCTATTAGGTATATCAAATTTCAAACGTTTTAGTCCATTTTTCTTGAAGATATGGTGTTTTGAAGACGGAGGTCTGGATAGGCCTAATGAGTGCTCGCGAGCGCTAATGAAGATAATAATGTTCGTTGTGAAAACGATAAACCCTCAGGTTTTTTATATTTTGAGCAGAGGTCTTCTCTCAAATCTGTTGGTGAAGACTGGCTTCTTTACACCTGCGATTTTTTGGCATTTACCGTTAACCCGGCCTTCTTGACAGCAAAGAGAAAATTAAAGATGTGGTGTCATCTTGAAAAGGAGTGACGTACTCCTCCATGCCACGAGTGACATGGTCCATAAGCTTCTGAAAGCAAAATGGAGCGTTTTTCATCTCCATTTTCATCATTAGGGGAGCAAATTTCCCAATGGGGGTAGTGATAGTGGCGGCCATTGAAGCCTGTGGCGTCAAGCGCACTTGCCAAAATCCATGGTTAAGGTCAAAGATGGAGATATACTTCCACTTAGCTGCACGCTCAATACATTCCTCAATGTTGGGAATTGGGTAATCTTTAGTTACCGTATTGTTGTTCAGCTCTCTGTAGTCAGCTACAGGACGTGGGCTAGCGTCTTCCTTTTGGACGATAATCATGGGGGAGCCATGAGGGGAATCGGTTTCTACAATTAAACCTAGACTGAGCATTCTCTCAATCTCAGTGACTATCAAGTCACGTTCGAATTTCGCGTGCCTATAATATTTACAGGGCTTAACATGCGAATCGATCAGTTCCACATCGTGGGTGACAAGGTCGGTACGACCCGGCAGAGTAGAAAACACACCGTCTACTTGGTCAAAGATTTTCAGCAAGTCGGATTTTTGCGACTCTGATAAATCACCTGTCTTTTTAAAAAGACTCATGGCTTCTTTGGAGTTAAGATGGCCATCACCAGGTTTGCCTGTCCAAACATGGTCGTGGTGAGTAAACTCATGTTCGTCATTGTAGGTGTAGTTACTTGACTCTTCCCTAGGCAGATAGGGTTTTAACAAGTTGATGTGATAATATGGTCTCCTTTTGAGAACCATGGGACTTCCTAACAAGATAATTGGTATCTGATATGCGTTTAATCACATCACAGGGTCCATCCCAATAAATTTCCAACTTATTGGCTCGGTCAGGCTTAAGGATTAGAACCTTATCACCTTCTTTGAACTTACGTTCAACTGCCTTACGGTCATAGTAATTTTTGTTTTTTAACTGGCTCTTCACAATATTTTCTTGTGAGAGTTCCCGTGAGTATTTGAACCTCTGGAGTAAATCCAGGATATACTCAAGAACGGAGGGGTGAACATCGGGTTCAATCCATTGGCTTTTGACAAGCTCGAGTGGGCCTTTTAAATTGCGGCCATACACCATTTCTGCAGGTGAAAATCCAGTACTCTCGTGTGGAGCAGTACGTAGTGCAAACATAGCACCGGGGAGGCATCTTTCCCAATCTTAGAGATGCTCGTGGCAAACCGCTCTCAGCACCGCTTTGAGGGTTCTGTGAAATCGCTCCACGCTGTTGGACTGTGGATGATGCACACTTAAATTGACACATTTAATTCCACACTTTTTGAGGAATAAAGTGGTGAGCTCACTCACGAAAACTGAGCCTAGGTCGGACTGTAATTCGGAGGGGAAGCCTAACCTCGAAAAGATGCCGAGGAGGGCGTCTACGACACTTTGGCTGTTGGCGTCTTTAAGGGGCACGGCCTCGGGAAACTTTGTTGCCGGATCGAGGAGAGATAGAACATATTTAAAACCACCTCTACTAGAGGGTCGGATGGGGCCAACAATATCTACAATAAAACTATTAAAGGGCTCTCCATCCATGGGCACAAGCACCATAAGGGCAACAAACTTCTGTCCAGATTTACCATTTTTCTGGCAGGTTAAACACGTCAAGACAAATTGCTCAATGTCGCTAAAACATTTGGGCCAATAAAAATTTGTAAGCACTCTATCTTTCGTTTTAGAACGCCCTAAATGGCCAGCCCATGCATTGGCATGCGCAGTGCTTAGAACCAAATTTCTACATTCCTGGGGAAGAACTAGTTGCCTGTTTATTAGCGGCCTTCCCTCAGGGCGGAAAGGTTTGCGTTGTGTTTTCGTCTTGCTGGCTTTCTGGCAGCTCAGCATACTTCCAACACACTTGTAAAGTTGGGCAATTACGCTGGAGTTTTAAAAACTCTGTTTGGTCTATGTTGAGGAGCTGTGTGAACTGCTCAGTTAGAGGACCTAAAATCGCCTCATCCAAAACGTCTTGTTTGGGGCTGACAAAACCATCTGTTACTGCCGGTGGAGTAACCTCACATGAGTCACTGTCTGACTCTTCGCTATCAGTCTGGCTCTCATGGTAATTAGGGCGTAAGAGAGGGAGCTGATCGTTGGCACGTGCTTGGGCACGGGTGACTGCGTTCACGTAGGGGGGGAGGGGGGTAAGTCCTTTCTCCTCTAACACCGTTTGTGATGGCACTCCGAGCAGCATACGGAAATGCGGACCCACGTGGTCCGATACGAGAGCTTCTGTTTGGATAGCTCCGTAGGGGGTCTGAACCTCAATTAAGGCTATAGCATGTGCGGTAGTCTTATCGGTTAAAGCATTATGACAACATCGTGCGTCGTGCGTCGAACATCGTGACAACATCGTGCGTTGAACCTGTGTCGCGTAAGACACGGCATTTTTGGCCATTCACGGTCCATTCATGAATGTGTTTCGATAACATTTGGGCGGGAGGGGCATGACTGATAAAATTACAATCAGCGGAGGCTGCGGCCTTTTCATCAGCCATACGGATACGACATTCACTGCGCCGTTGTCCGGATTTATTACAATAAAAACAATTACCAGTAATACCTGGTTTGTCGAACTCACGATTTGAGTTGTGGGGGGTGGCTGAATTTCCACTAGCGGATTCAGTTTTCACCTCGGCAGTACCGGCCGGTTTAGCCGCCTGACTGTGGTTACGGCCACGTTGTCTGTTGGAAGGTTTAGAACCTTGTGCTGTCGTAGCAGCTGTAGGAGTTGCTTTAACAGGGCGGGAAGCAGCTTCAGTGGAAATCTGCTTATTTCGAGTAGTGAATTCATCACATAACTGGGCCGCTTCGGCCAGAGTCCCTAACTTAATTTGATCAGGGATCCATTTCCTAAGTTGGGTAGGGCAAGCTTTGTAGAATTGCTCCAAAAGCATTAAATTGACAAGTTTGTCATAGTCCCGGTTAACTTTAGCCTAAGCCAACCAACGAGTAAACAACGTTTCTAGCTCAAAAGCACAGTCGAAAAATTGTTGATCAGTTTCTTTTTCAAGAGAACGAAACTGTGTTTGTACGGACTCTTTAGTCTGAACAAAACGGGCAAGTATTTTACTTTTAACTAAATCGTAATCTTGCATTTCAGCGTCTGTTAGCTGATCGCAAACTTTAATAAAAACCTCTCCGACGAGGGGTTGGAGTCCCGTGACCCATTGATCTCTAGGGATCTTTTGACTAGTCATTGTACGTTCAAAAATCTTAAGAAAACTGTTGATTTCAGTTTTAGACGTCCAATTGTTGACGAGACGAACGACGTCCGCAACTTTACCATGTCTTGCCACTGGATTTGGGGGAGCTGGGGGAGCGCCGTTAGCTCCGTTTGGAGCGGGGTTAAGATTTATGGATGCAGTGTTTAGCCTGGCTAATTCTAGCTGCTTGTCTAACTTAGCTAGTTCCATAGCGTTAGCACGATCTTTAAGTTGGGCTTCTTGCTCCCTTTCTTGGGTTTTAAGCAAGGCTTCTCGGTCTCGAATTTGAGCCTCTTGATCTTTAAGAGCTAATTCATGAGCCCGGCGTTTATCTGCGTCCGCCACTTCTAAGGCTCTTAACTTCAACTCTTCTGCTTTCAGTAAAAGTTCATTTTCCTTAACTGCTAATTCTTTTTTAGTTAAAAGGAAAGCTTCTCTCTTTTCAATAACGCTTGCTAATGCATCAGAGAGTTCGGTTAAATCTAATTTGCCATCTTCAAGGGCTGCTCGTAAGATTTGTTGGGATTCGGTTCTAGAATCACTAACTGTAAAACCTAAGTTTAAACATGCCTTCTTGAGGTCTTTGTTTTGCAAATGACGAGTGATATCTTCGAGTTGATCCATTTCGGACATTTTTACGTTTAACGTGGTTTCAAAATAAAACTCTTATAAGTGAAACAAAAATTAAAAGCAGCCGCTTAAAATTTTACGTTAAGTTTGAGCAAAGCGAATTAATTAAAAAACTTCTCTCCCAAATCCAGTAAGCTGTCACATAAAAATACACACTCAAGAACCTTCAGCACTCTGGTATATGAATAGCTAAATTGCATAAATGCTATCAACTACAACACTCGGCTTGGCGGCCTCTAGCATATCTCGTGTACACTCACCCTGTTTGTACAATCGCTGTACGGTCAGTCTGTCCTTCCAGCACCCATCGCAGCACGGGAAGTTCGGCACTGATGTTGGAGTTGAACGTCTTTGGCGGTCAAAATCCACGGGACCTTGGTGTAGAACACAAAATCCTCGGCTTGGCTGTACGGAGCGCAGGTTCCCTCGCGGGCCTCTTCTCCTACAGCATCGGTTGGGGTTGGGACGGCTCTCGGCTTGAGGACGTCTACGGGAAGCGGCAGCTGCTGCTTCCTGGCGCCGGCAGTTGTTGGGGCTGCTGGGCGGTGGTTGTACTGTTTTTTTTTGCTTTCAGTACGACATCTACTTCGTGACTTTGTGTATCTTAGTCACAGGCATCTACTTCGTGGCCGTATTGTCGGGACCACAGACGTCTAGTTGGAAGTGGCTTGCATCCTTCTAGGTTTTCTTGCTTGTAGCATGGCAGGGGGGAAACGCTTGACGGGAACAGCACCTGTTCATCCCACCGCTGCCACCAGTTGTAACGGCGCACGCTACGACGGCTCAGGTGCTTGTACCGCCTCCGGTTTCCTGGTTTTACACGGAGATTTAGCTTAAGGTGTTGCGGTGATTATTGCGACTTTTACGGCATAAGCACAGCAAGGGCTACTGTCCCAGCATGGGGGATGGAGCGCAGGGTCCTAAATTGAAGGGGCCTAACTTTAAAACTGCTGGTATTTCACTGCCACCAGCGATGGAAATTTAACCGTTTATCAAGAGCTAAACTAAAAATGGTTTACATATTTATTTACACTTAAACAGTTAATCGACTAGCAAACGAACTGAAGTTAAAAACTCCTGGTTTTTATTATAACATCAGAGAATATAAAAATTACACTTTACATTTAGTTTGCACGGAAGCTTTTGAAATAAAGTATTTAAAAGCACAAGGTTTGAATTTACAACATGTAATTCGTTTTCACAAGTTTTGCGACGTTTGTGTTTCAGAATAAAACAACTACTTAATTTTTCGAATAGAAAAAGCAATACTGAACGCTCCGCAGAGTCGTCCGCAAGATTGAACAGCCTCAGCTGGTTACAATCTATCAAACGGTATGTTTCAAACACGCATGAAAGATCAACCGTTTCACAGTTTTGTTTCTAAGTGATAAAACAGAGCCTTAAACCTCCCAGAGTTGCTGTTTCTAAGTCAACTCCTCAAATTATAAAAGCCTCAGCTACTTATAAAGTCCGTCTGGAGTGAATAACCAATGAATCCCACACAAAGATCAAACCGTCAGTTATTTGAATTAATGTTAAAACAAATAAGAAAGATTTTGGTTTTTAGTAAGAGAACCACTCTGACGTTATGGGGTGAGAAACCTAAGATGCCGCTACAGGCGTCACCACCATAAGATTCCCTAGCTAGAGAGAGTTTAAGTTACAATTGAACTAAAATTTAGACTTGGGGGGGGGTCCTAAATTAAATTTTCAAAAGCTAACAACAAACATACGAACCACTGCCATTTTGCCCGGCATGGCATCCCACGGACACGGCGTCGCCACGCTCGACTGGCGTGACCCTTCTCTAGCTTGAGATCTGTGAGCTGTGCTAACTATGCATTCTGGGGCTGGGGTTTTATGCACATAACCGGAAGTAAGCGCGGACTCGCGGGGTAGCTACGGGGGTCTGATTGGCTGAGGGCCTCGAGAACAATAGAAAGTGGGAGGAGAAGTCGGATGAACAAAGGAACTGGGTGCAGAGCCGTCTGAAGGAGTATGGATGGAGAAATGGAAAAGACAGGCCGGTTTTGAGTTTTAACTCAATTGAACATTCGGAAATAGGCCTCTATTTTGAATTATTGGCTACGGATTTCATATTTACATGATTGCAACGTGAATCGGCTCTTGTTAGAGCTTATTACAGCGCTTTGGGTAATGCAGAAAACATTACTATTAAATTAAACAAGCTTTAACGGTAAACTGCAGTGTTATACACCACAACAAGTTTTGGGCTGGGGAGAGGGGCAAAAGTGAAGATTTGAAGTTTTGCACAGTTTGACTTACGGAATTGCATGGAAACAGATCTTTGTAAGAATTCTTTTGGTTTTAATAGTAGTTCAAGCTATCAGTAGTGTTTGGTTGGGTTCCAGTCGGGCTGAGAGGAGAACTAAAATAAACATATATACACTGAAAATTCGTGTCCGGTAGAATGCCGATGTCTAATTACTTGGACTAATGGCAGCGTTTCTGGGGGTAAAAGATTACTATAAAAGGCTAAATAAATGAGTAAATAGTCTAGCTTGATGTTATGCTAAAACGCATAAAGTTAAAGTGGAGGTTTGAAC
>JAHWFP010273423.1:0-13234 GCA_023313725.1 Lithobius niger
CTTGAGACGGCTAATTCGCTTCGTGTAATATCAAATGCGCGTGTCCCTCAAGTTCTGGCCGTTATGTTACACCGAACAGTACGTGCGTAATTGCTCTTTCGTGATGTGTTGATAGGTTCTGAGGGAAGAAAAAAAAAACTTTATTAAACTGTGACGAACCGAGTTGCTACTCCGCCTGTATACTATTGCACAACGAAATGAAATTGGAATTAAGCTACTTTCTACAAAAAAAAAATTATAATTGAATCGGTAAACAAGTAGTCGCATGTAGAGCCACGTTTGAGTAGCATGATGCCTATATACCTGTTTCATTTGTTGGCCTAAATTCTCACTAAAATCAACAAGTGCATTAATAAGGCGGACTTGAATAAAAGTGTTAAATTGGAAAAAGAAAAAACTGCAAAATAAGTAAGTGATATCTGAAACGAAACCCACAAGGATGAAAGAACCCGCCAAGTGTCACCCAATTAAAGTAGTGATAACAGACCAAAAATGGCTGCCGCCAAGTTGCTACGTTAGTTGCCAAGCTAATCCCACCGAATATTACTTCAGAGGTTAAAGGAAAAACTTGATTATAGCCACAAGTTGTAGCAATGATCAGGTTTTTCGTTTAAACTTTGATCCAATAGACGGTGAGATTAGCTGGGCAACTAACGTAGCAACTTGGTGGCAGCCATTTTTGGTCTGGTATCACTACGTTGACTGGCTGAAACTTGGCGGGTTGAAACCTTATCGGTTTTGTTTCAGATAGGTTTTACTGAAAAGAATTTCGTAGGTGTTGCTTGTACGCGTATGTTACCAGGAGGCCGTACACAAGTGACATCACTCAAGGTAAGGGCGCGTTTACGCAGCGACTCGCCTTTGCATTCTCGCAGCTAGAACTCAATCACGATGGCAAAGGACGGTGACATTGCTATGGTAACAACACTAAATGGATTAGCTAAATCCGACATCGTTTGAGTAAATACTTGCAGTCTTATCATCCGTGCTAATAATATAAAGAATTCCTCATGACGAAACAATTTTTTCAAATGCTTCTGAACTCACGTTATTTGCTGTTTTCCGTTGCGAGGCGGCAGACATAAAACCGCCGCCATGTTGGAATTTGAGGTGATTTCTAGCTTCTAGCTGCGAGAATGCAAAAGCGAGTGGTTGCGTAAACGAGCCCTAAGGATGGTGGATTTACGGAGTGTAATAGTTTCAGACAAGGAAAGAGAAGATCCCACAATTTGTGACGTCGAATAATTTTTTGTCCAACAACATTTTCACGATATGTTACATTTTTTTTTACAGTACACTGTAAAAACGTCTAAAATCATTAAAAACATACGACGTGCGTGTGTGGCTGTGAGTGTGCGTGTACATCTAGCCTACTCCTCGTAAACCAAAGCACCTACAAAGATGGGAGTAGGGCAAAATGAAAGATAATTATCTTGCGCAACCATTAGCCTATGTTTGTCGCTGTTGCTTGATTTTATGACCCTCAACTAAGCTTAAAACAACTGCAAAAATAACGTCAACGTTTTTTTGACCCTCATGACGTTTGTTCATGACGTCACAGTTTGTTTACGCAAAGTTTATTATGAGTGAACAAACTTTCCTGATAAAACTATGACGTCATGAGCAGTCACGAAATGTAAGCATCCTCAGGAATGTGATGGACGAACTGTGAGGAATAATTGCAATTAGTTTGATCGAAAAAATCAGTACACCGATTTTGTGATGCTCTTGGAATCAAAGAAATAACAGAAAGCATGGATCTACGCCAATGGAGTGACCGAAGCGAATTAACGGTATGGCTAGTATGTTTTAAAATAAACACATTCTATTGTGCGCGCGGTGTATCTTGAGTCCTGCAAGTATTTTGTTAGCGACTACATCTTCCTGGATGGGGTGGTTTTAATCGATGGCCGCCATTGTTTTTGTAACCATCTTGGATATCAACAAGGCACTCTGCTACTGAAAACGTACAATCGATTATCTGTGTTCGTTCTGCGGAGAATTCAAGAAAGGCCACGGACACTATAGGCACACCTCGAAAAAGTTTACAGCCTTTTTAGCTGAAAAACACATAATAGCTGAGCTATTTAAAACTATTCAACAAAAAGTATGATTTTGACTGTACAAAATCGTAAACGTGAATTGCGTTTAAAATAAAACTAAGAGTTTAATTTGCAACGCTTTGCAAACAAGTGATTAAACCACATAGCAACACAAGTGTTCAATATAAAACAGTAGTGTTTTATTACAAACATGTGTTTTTTATTTTAGCAATGTGTGTTTAACGAAAACGGTTATGTTCATCACGTGTTACATAATACACAATACTTTTAAACATGTTTTTATAAAGTGTTCCAAATTTAACACAAAATTTGTAGTCGAAATTCGAAATTTTGTAGTTAAAATTTGTAGGCTAGTTGAAATATAACACCAGCGCTTGCAACAGTAGCCTATAGGTCTATGTGAATGCTTGATGTTCAGAAAGTTTTCTTCTCAACGCTTTTAACATCTAAACACATTTTCGGCAGAATGACGTTTTTTTTCCCCCAAATTATGTGCATCACTCGAACTGCCGCGCTCGCTAAACACCAGAAAGCGCAACTAATCAAATTCCTTCCAATTAGAAAGACATCTTTAACGTAGCCAATGTTAAATTTTTAAAGAATATTTTAATTCGGCTATACGGGAATCCTCCTTTTGGCGAATTTTAATCAATGATTAATTTTTGGCGAAACGTGATTCGGCAAAACGAGTACACATTCCGTAAAGTAGGCTATTACACCAAAACATTTTCGTTCACAATAATCTTAAATAAATACGGATGCAAACTTATTTACGTTGCCTATGGACGTTTCCTTTTAAAAAACCAAAAGGCAACGTAAATAGGTTTGCATCCGTATTTATTTAACCAATTTCGAGCCCATTGGCTTTCCGTCCCGTTTATCACAATAATCTTGTACCCAACAATCCATAAACCATCTCAAAGAAATCATTTTTGTTGGCTTAACAAACTACTTATTTTCGACGACAAAATTAATTGGTTGTAATAAGCAAAATATTGTTGCCATGAATAAATGTTTGGTGTTACGTCTACTTAAATGGTTTTGTTATAGCGTCAAAAAATTAGGTTATTGCCGAGAATTGCGTTTAAATTTCTGATATAGTGCTAAACAAAGTTTTGTTGTCGCACAGTTAACCAACGATTATTGCGCTGAACAAAATATAGTTCAAGACTGCAAAACATTTTTTTGAGTTTAAGGTCCTGAAAAGATGGTCTAAAAAAATCTAGAAAATTAAGTTTTCCTGAATTATTTAGCTGTTTATCGATAACGAAGTGGGGGGGGGGGGGGGGGGAGCCCGGTCAACGTTTGCGGTATTATTTTCTGTCGGGGGAAGGAGTGCAAAACAAGTAACAAAATTGTGAAGGGGAAGAGGGGTTGGAAACAAGCAAAATGTGTGAGACGCCAATTGTATTCGGCTCCTGCTGGACGTCACTTGCTTGTTGATTGTCACCATCTTGAAGGTGTTCGTCACCTCCATTTTCCATGAGACATTGAACGTCACTTGGGTGATAAGTCTATCCGCCTGTCCGAGATTTTTACATTTTTGCAGGAGGTAAATGTATGATACGATCTAGATTTTGGGTTTGTGTAATGTGTGGCGCAGTGCCAGCCCGGACCATTGCACTGGAACTGAGGTTGGCGCTAATGACCTTGTTGTCGACGCGCCATTAAGCCTCAATCCACCCACCCCCTCCTACTGGAACAAGCTAAAGCGTTATCTTCACAAAATGAAGCAGAATGGGATTTTTGAGCGCGTTCTTTTCCCACATAGATATGACTAACGACTATTGCGTATTTTGTTTAATGCGGAGAGGGGGGATTATGAGGTTTAATGGTCGGTGGAGGGATTCAATCCTGCTACGTCTTGGCCACTCGATGGTGTTTGTTTACTTCGTGCGGTATCCCGAGAACCTCTGATATAAGGGTCGCGTTTCGCATACGGAAGTTTTCCCTCCTTCTTAATCTTGGTGACTGGGTATCATTCGACTGCAGTGACGGGAGTGTTATAAGACAGCAGATCCCATTTTCGTTTATCAGGCAGGATTTGATATATTAGATCTTTCCCTCCCCCCCCCCCCTCCACCCCAACAAAGACTGAAGAGGGCGCAAAAAAGCTTACCCAAGTTCATTTATTATGTTTTGTAAATTTTTTTAATATTTTTTAATCGTTTTTGTTTTAGTTTAAGTGTTGGGCTGTATTCTGTCGTCGTGGCAAGGGAAAGGTGGGGGGGGGGGCTCCCACACACGAGTTGCTCTTGTGGGGCAAGAGTAAGACTCTTTCAGTTGATTTTGTAATTTGAGCTAAATAATTCAGGTTACTTACGTGCTATACATAGGTTACTTACAAGTCTTAAATCAGATTGCGCGCGCCAGGGAAGATTAAACCCAACATTTAAATTAAAGCCAACAACAATTAAACCCGACAGTTAAACCCAACAAGTTTTCTCAAGTTTAGGTAGGCTTATATTGCTTCATTGAAACTTTTATCCGTTTATAGAAAAGTATAATTTTGTTCCCTCCCCTTGCCCCCACAAGTTCCACGAAGAGTCTATGTTTAATTAAGCTGCTGGGGAGGGGGAAGTCCGACATAAAATTGCGGTATGTATCGTGCTGCACATAATGGTTTGGAGTCATTGCTTACCCTATTCTTAACACAAATAGTGCATTATAACGCCTTCTCAGAAATATGTGTAATAACCACGGGGTATGATAACTGTTCGGTAACCCTAATAAAACACTAATAACGACACTAATAGAATAAAACACAAAACTCTTTTCTTTGCTTCAATTTTTTTAATTTTTTTTTAATGCTTGAAACGAAGAATGTTTATATTTTAACAAGAGAGTTGTTTGCTTTACACTAAAGGGGAAAAAAATACGTGCTGTTACAAAACGTGAGTTACAGTGTTCTTTAGTCATGACTTAAATTGCCACACGTATATCCGAACGCTTTTGAAGTGGCATTTAGTTTGGCAGCGTCGCATATAAAAAACGGTAGTGCTAAATGGTATCAAAACGTTTTTGTTTTGTCAATACTTTGTATATTTCCAGGAAAAATTAGAATTTTCTGCACTGCAGTTTCATGACGTCATCGGGGCTTGTCGTGATGTACCACTCGTGCACAGCAGGAACATCTTCTATTCCAATAAGATTTCGGTGGAAGCGTTTTAATAATGTGTGCTCTCATAATTTTTATTGTATAAACTAAGCCATGCGCAATGGCTGTTTGCCGTGACGTCACCATGAGTTAGCCAATGACGAACGAGAACAACGGCTGTTTGGCCGTCTGATTGGACTAGCCCAGTCGCGTGATATGCACGTCACAGCAAACAGCCATGGCGTGTGGTACAGATGTGTGATTTTAATTGTATTTTGAAAATAATTCCTGTTCTTTCCTTTTTATAACGTCAACTCGCGTGGAAATTCAACCTTGGCTCCAACTCGCTCAAAAGCAATGCTCGAGGCGTCAACAGCAGGAGTGTTTAAAAGAGAATTTACAGTAGTGTCTTGACAATTATCATAGAATATTTTTTCTTGAAATCAAAAGGACTATACGAGGTCAATCTTGCGGTAGCTTAGTTATTACTTTAAATGCTACGATGGGTACCACTCGTTGACTGTTTCATGGATTATTTTTTCAGGTGGAAATATCATTTTTTATTGTTGTGAGTAGAGTTTCTTTCACTCTTATGATTTGTATAGTATTTTGAAGAAATCTCAGTTGGTTTAAATATTACGCAGTGTAAAACACACATTCGATGTTTTTACCTTGGCTGTGTAAATATACCAATGTATACTTGAGGTTTTGCCAGCTGTTGAGAGTTAAATTGGTGCTTCTGCATTTTACCTGTGATTGCTTTTCCCACTGGTAATCGGTTTTTCAAACTAACTTTTTTTTTCTAGTTCTTGACAACGTATCAACTGACACGAAAACGCAATTAAATGCCGAAGTGCGCATCGATGACCTGCACGCGGCTCTTAAGGCACCTTTCCTATCGACAGGAAACAACTTGCTAACAGTTGCGCTAAAACGTATTTTCCAATATTTAATTCTGTAAAACTATATGAACAGCGAACACAAAAGACACCGCTCGTGAACTGAAGTAATTGACTTTCTTAGTTGTTATTTTTTTATTCTTTGGTGAAATACCTGCAACCTTGGTTTTGTTTCAGAAGCATTTTGAAGTAAAATAAAAATTAAAAATATTGGGCGTCGCCCGCCAGCATTCCACAACATCAACGTCCATCCTATCTTCGCAGGAGCTTGGCGACTTCTATACCTGTGTCTTTACAGCGAATATAGTTTGGCTCTGGCCAGGTATCTGAGGTAAAACAACAATGCCAAAAAAGAGCTGAAACTTTGTTTGATCGGAAGATTTCTGCCGCCTGACAAGTTGTCACTACTTTTAGCGAAACAGCGTTACGCTTTCTCGTTGGAAAAAAAAAACAATGTGTCAGTAACGTTGATGTTCTCAATTGCTAAAGAGTAATACCAAAGATAACCACGATCTAATTAATATATAATTGCGTGATGTCGTTTTGCTGCGGTTCGGACCTTAGCGGAAGTGTAAATACCCTCAAAGCTAAAGTTGTTATGGACTCCCGCCAAGCTTTTCAGCCGTTTGAAGTTGTGACATCAAACGCCAAGCTCTTTCGTCACGTTAATCCCACCGAGTAATAGTTCGAAGGTTAAATAAACATCTGAAACTTTCCTATTCAGCAATTTTCAAGTATTTAATAATAAGTAATAAGATTGTTCTGTCCACCGTAGAGGGAAACAAGGAAGCGGAAGCCACTGACTCCGTTCCACAAAGAAAAAAATGGTTCAAAAGAGACAGGGGATCCATGGGGTATGGATTGTAGCTGGTAGTACGAAAATTATCAATAAGACATACGGAGGAAGTGAGACAAGTCACAAGCAGCAAGTAGTCTGCGGAAGGTATGCAAGGAATTAGTCGAAACCGCTAACTCAGGCAAGGAGTTCCAGCATTGGACGACACGTGAGGAATTATAAAATGTAAAAAACGGCCGAACAATCGACAGGAAGGAGATTGTGAACAATCTGAAAAGTCAAAACCAAGTCGGCACGGAATCTACGCAGTTCAAGGGGGGTCTAAGCCAGAGAGGCGCAGACGACCAGTATAAGAAAAGCGCCGGAGACCAGGTAAAGACCGAGTGAAGGAACGTTGCACCGATTCTAAATGGTCAATGTATTGGAGAAGGTGGGGCGACCAAACAGGGCTGGCATACTCCAGTATGGGCCGCACGTAGACTTTTTTGTTATAATTTACCGGTTTAAATAGAGCTTTAACTAGTTTGTTTTGTGTTCTCTGGATTTCATCTATAGGATATATGACGATATTAAACCACAGAATTATATCCTATATAATATACTACTACTTCTTACTAACGCGTCAAACAATATGTGTTTGTTTTTACTGCTAAGAATTGGTCTTAATTTGTAACAGATATAACAGGAATATTACGTCAAATCATTCATTGCGCGTAAGAATGTGTAAAACAACTTGAAAAAGTTTCTGAGTAGAAATGGTCAGTCTATATTAAAAAAAAAAAAACTTACCACTTAAAACAACGTAAAAATAAAATTGTTGTTTGAAAATCGCCATATGACGAACTAGCTTATCCCCGAAAACCGTGGTCGAACATAAATACCGCGTTGCTAGGCAACGGTGCTTGGCGGCTGCCGTATTGAAACCTCTCAAAGACGGTTGTGCTTCGATTAGGTAGTTCGTAGTCATGGTTAGGCTGTTTCCAAAAGCGGAATGATGAATATCTTATACAAGAAGCTGTTGTTCCGTACTTTCTTCTCCGACCTCGAATTGTTTTAATTTGCTAACACCAGGAGTAAGGGACAATAATACAATTGTAACTGACAGGAAACACATGTGTTTTACAACGAACACATTTTAGACACTCCCTGAAAACTTTTATCGACTTTTTGGCTGCAAATATTGAAGAAAAAAAAAAGCTGTTAAAGCAACATACCTCCTGCCTTATAACCTTCCGCCTGCCTCACAACACCCACGCGACAATCACATCCGCGTATTTACCACAGCTAAGGTCAACTGAGACGGTAGCTTCGTTCCTCGCAGTGAAAAACATAGCTACTGTCTCAATTGGCATTGCGCCTATAATAGTCCAGCCACCGTGAACCCATTGATCGTGTCGTCAAAAACCGGAATGATTCTTGTATTTTAAAATCAGAATTTATAATTTTCTACAATTTTAATAAATAATTTTGCTTCGGCGATCTATTGGAATAATTAAATTTTAATTTTTACCGCATTAGTCTATTAGATTGTAGATCTCATGGTAATTATTGGAAAATTAGTAGATGTACACACAGAGATGAAACGTCATGATTATTGTACGCGCGCAATGCATCATTTAGTGACGGGTCTTTCTTAAATATAGTTAACAATATTCGACAGAAAATCTCCTAGACGCCACATTTTAAAACGGTTTTTAGCAAGGGAAAAACTAACGGTAAGTAAATAGATCTTTGGGGCCGTACTTGAAGTAGAGGATCGAGAAAAATGGCGCTGGGAGGTATATCCCTTTAAGCTCTTGACCGCTTATTTATCTTATACTCGTCTTATTTTTGTCTTACATGCGCGTCCAAATCCATAACTCGCTCAAATTTGTACCGATTTTGAAGTTTACAACATTCGAACCGTTTTTTCGACAGCTGTACATTGGTGCTACTGAAAAGTCGGTAGTTCAAACAGTTTTCGAATTTTTTAGAAAAAACTAAACATAACCCAAAATAGACCTTAAAAATTTGTTATGGAAACCACAGTTGGGGGGGGGGGGAATCCTATGTCAACAAAAATATGATTCTGAATCAGCATTGGCTGTGCTGTGGTATTGGTAACAGAGGCACTGTCAGAATCTTGGGCGAAAGTCATCTGCACAATTATCGTGTCCGTTTACATTGAATTTGTAAGCCCTTAACCACAATTCGCCTTCTATTCAAGCTTTCGTACCTCCCATATCCCTGCACCAATGCAAGCAGCTATAGTATCCGCGGCGTATCTTGAGTTCGCCCCAGAACGAACACAGATAATCGATTGTATGTTTTTGGTAGCAGAGTGCCTTGTTGATATCCAAGGTGGTTACAAAAACAATGGCGGCCGTCGATTAAAGCCGCCCATTCCAGGAACACGCAGCCGCTCATAAGACACCTGCAGGACTCAAGATACGCCGAGCACATAATATATACAAAAATCAAGTATCAATCACTCAAGCATTCCAACTGATTTAAAGTTTGAAGTCTACTGCTGTACTAAATTCATCACTGTGCTGCACGACTACCACAAGCGAAATAATGCTGCAAGTCAAAGGTTAAAGACCATGCTAAGTTAACTGTTTGGTTTACAGGCGTGTGCGGGTCAAAATTTTTAAATTCGAATCTTGGTTCGTATACCTGCTAAAAATCATATTTTCACCAAATTTTGGCCGATTTTTACGTTTCAATATACCATTTTAACCGCCTCGAACCGAGCTGTTCAATGGTGTAACTTTCAAGCCTCTGGCTCAAACCACTAAAAAGTTGTTAAGCAAAAATAAAAAATAAAAAAAGACTTTGAATACTAGATAACAAACAACATATTAGCAAAATATTATATTTTTTAGGCAGACTACACACTCTTTCAGCTTTGAGTAGGAATCCATGTAAGATAACTGTAGTCCGTTAATTAAAATACAAAATTAAATACAATAAAATGCCTGGTTGCCTGATGCGTCAACCTCGCCCGTAAACCAGACAATTTTTTTTGCGTGGCCTTACAAGTAGTGGTGACTGAAGAGACCTTTCAAAAATTAGCATTTTTGTTGTGCAGCATATACATGTAATGTGTTTAAATAAAACACTAGCGTTTCAATTCCACACTTGATAAACGCACACATAGACCACATGTAAGGCTACTGAAATGTTTAAAATAAACGGACGGTGTTCTTATTTTAAAACAGTATGTGTATAATTTACAACTCATGTGTTAAACAAATCTTTGCGGGCCATGGTTTCTGAGAAACAGTTTATTTGCCTTTGTCAACCTCATCTGCCCTACACACGTCTCTAACATATATTCACAAAAACCGTGTAACTTGTAAATCTTCACCTATACTTATGACTACACACCTAACCCATTAATTCTGTAATAAATAAAGGACTCCATTAATTGACAAATACCAATTAACCCTAACCATTTAACCATACATTAAATGTTTCACAAATGACATCAAAATTAATTGCATGATATTCTGGGAAGCTGGCACCGAACAGACTGAAGAGGGCTGCAAAGGCTCTAAGTGCATCTACAGCCCAAATTGGTGTATTGCAGGTAATAAATTATGTGGCAATGTATGCCAGAATAGCCATTTATATGGCATGGCCTGCAAAGTTTTCATGAAACATACGTGTTTAGTTAAACACAGTTAAAAAAAAAAAGAAACTATATGCTTTTAATAACAGCATAGGCGTTTTCGTTAAACACAATTTCAAAAACGTATGCTTCTATAATAAACGCAGAAGGGATTTGTGTTGAACGCTTTTATCACACCTGTGTTTTAAATATATGTGTTTGTAAAGTGTTGCAAATTGAACGGTAGTGTTTTATTTTAAACATACGTTTCACATCTCCAACGAAAACGTTAGTGTATTGAAAGCGTGGCCTTCTCTCATCCAAAACAAACGATTGTAGGCGTACTATACGTCCAACTGCCTGGCGACGGGGTCTGTGTTTCATCACCTTAATCAGTTAACCCTTTAATGCAATTTATACAACAGAAGCCCCACAGCAGAAATTTATTACGTTTCTGGACATCACTTAGCATTGTCTTTGTTAGATTGAATTTTTGTCCACTATAACTAAACGAGTTATTCCGTACATCTGCCATAAAAAATTTAACTTGTAAGGGTAGGTATATACTCACAACACTACTGTACTATAATCCGTCATATACTCACTACTCACTGATGAGTTTCACTACCTTTTTTTTATTTTACAAATTTCATAATAATGGTTCCTCGTTTTCTGAACTAAGGGCGCGTTTACGCAACGACTCACCTTTCCTTTGCATTCTCGCAGCTAGAAGCAAGAAATTAGCTGGGGAATTCCAGCATGGCTGCGGTTTCAGCTTTGCCAGCTCGCAACGAAACGAGTCAATAATGAGTTTAGAAGCGTTTGGGGAAAGTTGTTTCGTCAGGAGGAATTCTTTAGCTTACTGTCAAAAATTACAAGACTGCAAGAATTTGCCCAAACGATGTCGGATTTCGCTAACCTAGGAAGTGATGTTACCATGGCAACGAAACCTTTGCCATTGCGATCAAATTTCACCTGCGAGATTGCAAAAGCGAGTAGTTGCGTAAACGCGTCCTAAGGGCAGGTTTACGCAGCAGCAATTTTCTCGCTCATTAGCTTTTACTTGGTCAGTATACTAAATATGCTGGCTGCTTCTCGCATTTACCGGAGCGCATACGGCTTTTGAGTTGTCTATAGTAACCATGGCAACGACGCGTACGCATATCTATACTCCTCGTGCCTCGCGACACTACTTACGGTGCATTTTGCACGAGAGCGTCGATTTATGACAACAATAAAACAATTTTTACTTGAACTACAAAACGACGGACTGATTCGTGAATGCCAGCATTCGATGGTTTGTTTTCGATTCGATAACTGAAATGCACGCCATGTTGGATTTGAATTCTCGATCCGAGCAGTTCTTTATTCTACCGTCGTCTAATCACTGCTAGAAGCTATATTACCTGTGCGAGAATAGCAAGTTTTGGAAATAGCGTTAATTGACAACAATGTTGTTGCGATGTTTAAAATTGCTATTGCACTATTGTTGTTATTCGTATTGCTATTTACAATACACGTAATTTGTTATGTATTGCCGCATTCATTTACTGGAAACTGGAAACTAACCGTAAATAAATAACGGTTGACTAGCAAAAAACATTTAGCGAGCGAAAAGTTGTTGTTACCTAAACGCGCCCTTATTTGCTATACGTTAACCATAGCTGAATGAAACCTTTCCCCAAAACTGTACTTATACTCCTTACATACAAGGTGTCACCGAACCTTTATGAAAAGAATTGTTCAAGCTCAACTTTCGGCTCGTTAGTCGAAATCACACTTTTATTAAATGAATTTGCCAACCCTCCCTTAAACATTTTTTGTCATGGCAGCTATAGAAATATATCATAGGGCCTAATTCGAAACTTCTGATGCAGCTCAGCAGCTAACAAACGTACTGAATTAAAAAGAGGTTGTTAAAATTTAACGGTGCAGTATTTTAAGGATTTTTTTTTATTGATTTGTAGAAAATCTTTAAAATTAAATGATTTCTTAAAATAAGAATAGTTTTATTGATTCTCCTATAGGTTTCTCCTTATTTATGATCTTCTTATGTATAAGGGATCAAAACTAAAAAAGGAGAGCCCCGCCAGAGTTACATAGGTTTGAGTACAGTACAACCGTAATACATAGAAATAAATTAAATTAAATACGATACAAAGCGACGTGCCATGCCATTTCTGGAACCACGGATTTAAATGCAGGCATATCCCGATATTACTTAGGGGTGTTATTTTAAAAACAACATCGAAAAGGATCTAACGAAAAACACTGGCTTGTTTGTTTTTACTACATTTCAAGACAGTAATCATGTTTTTAGTGTTTCAAGACTGGACGCAAAACAGTGCTAAACACGCAACAGTTTTGTAGACACTTGCTTCACGGAAGTTCATCGGAGGAAGTGTTAAAACTAGTGCCATACAGTAAGTTGTTTCTTATTTTTATTTTAATAATGTGGTACGTAGGCTACATTAATGTTTATTTTGCAGCGTTTGTTAAACGTAAACGTTCGACGGCTTACAACTTTCAAAAATAAAAACGCCGTAATGTTGCTAACAGCTTTTATTTTTCCGCTTTTACTGTCACAAACCTTTAGCATTATAAAATGTTTCCAGCAAAACGTTTTTTTTTTAAATAAACATCTGAACTTGGCAGTAGTAGTATAAAAAACGTAACTATTTTAATTAAAAGGTTTCTTCAATGCTAAATGTTTTATAGTTAAACTTCAAGTTAATGCTTCCCATTCTTAAACCTGTCATACCTCATCATACGTTTTCGCTAAAACAG
>JAHWFP010273431.1:649-12399 GCA_023313725.1 Lithobius niger
TGTCCCCCCCCCCGTCTTGGAAATCAACAAGCCGTGGACCGTAAGCAGCGAGGAGGATTTCACCACTCGTGGGAAGAAAGCTCCGTCGCCGTATTCAGTGGACCTTGGACAACACCAACCATCGCCACAGTCAAGTAGGCCTCAACCAGACGTCCTACTGCAAGTAGAAGTGTGCTAGCCGATTCATTCATCAGGTGGGAAGTTTGGATTTGGACTAGACTGACCGCACAGTGATTGTGTACGGGGTAAGTGTGCATAAGATATGCTTAAGGCCGCCAAGCCGAATGTTATGATTAAGAGCCTTTTAGGTATTTTAGTTGTTTATACACCTGAGTGCTAGGAGGTCTAAAATAAGTGTATTTCTTGCTAAAACTTACGGTAGTTGGGAGAGAAGTGTTTTTAGTAACTCGCTCTGCTCAATTTAAAAGTAAAATTAATTTGCGGCTGCATTTTAATGAAGTTTCATTTATAAGAGTTTTATTTTGAAGCTTAAAGTTAAAAATGTTCAACATGGACGATTTTGAAGACGTCATTCGTGACATTCAGTATAAAGACCTTAAAAAGGCCTGTTTGAAATTAGGCTTAACCGTAACGGAGACAAGACATGAATCCGTAACTATTTTGAAAAATGCCGTCGAGGAAGAAAGAATTTCCGTTGACGAGCTCTCTGACGAATTAGCCCCGGCTATAGAGAAAAGAGAAGCTATCATTTTGCAAAAGAAAGAATTAGCAGCCAAAGAGCAAGAGCTCGCGCTGAAAACAGAAGAATTAAGGTTAAAAGCAGTTGAGCTAGCCGCCGTCGACAAACGCATGGCGCACGAACTAGCGTTACGGGACCAAGAGGCCCAAATCAGGGATAGAGACGCTCTATTAAAGGAGCAAGAAGCACAAAATAGCGAACGCGCTAGTGCTCGGGAATTGGTAAAACTAGAGAAGCAGATCGAACTAGCAAGGATAACGGCTGCAAATCTTAATGTTAGTTCAAACTCAAGTAGTGGTACTGTAACTCCCCCAATTCATAGTGTTCCCGTAAATAAACCGGGTAAAATTGCTGACGCTGTCAGACTTGTAAATAAATGGACTTCCGAATCGGAAATTAATAGTTTTCTAAAAATATTTGAAAAAACTATGGAGACGCAGCGTATAGACAAAACGGAATGGGTCGTCGGACTACAGCCCCTTCTCGGTGAAGTTTTGATTAAAGTATGTGATCAAATGTCGATCCTAGAAATGCATGATTATGATTTAGTAAAAATCAGGTTACTGGAAAGGTTTGTTCAAACGAAAGAAGCCGTACAAGCCCAGTTTCGTTCACTTGAACGTGGCCCCGAACAATTGTTCCACGAACATGCGTTCGCACTCGAAACCCTATTTTCAAGATGGGTGTCCCTAGCTGAAATTAATGGCAGCTACGACAAGCTAGCTAATCTAGTTATGCTTGAACAATTTACGAAATCTTGTCCTATTGCACTGCGCAAGTGGTTGCCGGACCGAATTAAACTTGGTACGTTGACTGAAGCAGCCAAACTTTGTGACGAGTTCACAACCAGAAATAAACAAATTTCTGCCGATATGGCCCTTAAAACAGGGAAAGCACAAGCTAGTGCTCCGTCGTCTAGTCAGACTTCTAAAGTCTTTTCTAAACATAAACAAACTCGAAATGTATTAGCTAACCCGGTTGGGACTAATAATAGCAGTGACAGTGTAATTAGCTCTGATGCTAACACTGATAAAACCGACAATGTTAAATCTAACAATGTTAGAACGTGTTACGTGTGCGGCTCGGCCTCGCACCTGCGTAATCGCTGCCCCGAACTTAACAAAGCTTCGGCATCCGTTAATGCATGCTTCCTCGTAGGTAAAGATGCCCTAACTATTTTAAAATCCAGCACTATAGATGCTAGTGTGGGAAAGCATAACATTAAAGTTTTGTGCGATTCCGGGAGTTCAGTTTCAATCGTCAGTGCCAAATTGGCCAAAGGTTGGCCACGCCTAAAGCAAAAACGTAAGTGTCACACTGTCCTAAGCTCCGACATAGTGGTCTTAGAACAGGTAAACCTAGGTCTCAAATTAACGAATGGAGCAATGTTAAAAACAGTAGCTTGCGTTTCGAAGGCATCTAAGCCTATTTTCGATGTGGTTTTGGGAATCCCAGGGATTGATTTATTAAATCAAACGTGCAAACCTACTGTAAACCAGTCTCAAGATTTTGCCCCCAACGCTGCGAATGTGTCAGCCCCCCGAGCGCGTCAATCAAAAAAACGCGTACGTAAACAGACCCCGCCCAGCCCCACGGGAGTGGTCAAGTCCCAAGCGTCTCCAGACTCTCGGACGCCTAACGAGCGGCAACCAATCGTCGTTCGGTCGCCAAGTACCAAAGTTTTGTATGGGAGGGATCTAATTACAAATTCCTCTGGCCAGCGCCAAGTACCACAGCAACAAGTGGAAACTGTCCACGCCCCAACGATCCTCGATTGGCTACAGTGTCGCCATAAGGTCAAAACACCTCCAAGATGTAAACTGAAACGCAGTTTCTCAGATAATGATATGAGCCGAAGTGTGTTCATGTCCAGTTGGCCAGAAATTAACGAAACCAGCTTCGCAAGTTGGCTTGTTGCACGAAGTAAATCGTCCCCTAACCTAAAAGTTAGTAAAGACAGCTAGACTGATTTTAAATAAAATTAAATCGGTATGCCAGTAGTGAAAACTTAAATGCAGTTTTTTTTCTGATCCTTTTTACCTTAGGACCCGATGTTTTGTTGCTAAGCTTTTATCTTGGATAAAAAGGTGTAATTTTTGTGCTTGATCACCACAATTATGACTCTTTAAACTAAAATAATTGTTTTTTAGTTGAAACTAAGGTTGTAATGCTAACCTAACCTAAAATTAAAATGTTTTGCCAGTAGGGAGTAAGTAAAACCTTTAAATGGTCTCCAAACTGAACAACTAAAACTTGTGTAGTTTTTTTTTCCCCCTAAACATAGTTTTTTTGTGCAAGCTGGTGCAAGCCACCCAGTTTAACCCTAGTAGTGTGTAAATTTTCTACAAGTTGAGTTTTTCTACACTAAAAAAACCGGAAACCTAAGAAACTAGTTTCCCGTTCAAGTTTTTTTTAAATAGTAATTGTACGCCGCTACAAAAGTGGCTACATCTATGAACACCTAACCTAAACACCAAAAATCGTGTTTATTGCTTTAAAGTCTGCAAACTTTAAACTGCTTCGTTGAACAAACCTGGATAGTTGTGTAATGAACGCTGATACTCTCAGCAGCTATTTTGTTTAAACATTAATTGTTAAAACACGTCATTTTCAGTACAAATTGACTGGAAATTTAATTTTTATCTTTAAATTTTGTTAAGTGGTATATTGAAAGTGCAACCACAACAAAAGGAACTTTCAGCTATTTCCCGTTTCGGAACTCTACACCTAAATTTTAAGTGCCTATGTTTTACTCTTTTTGTCACTATCAACGTCTCCCTATGTGGGAGAATATTGTCAAAGACTGTAACGACACCAATTAAATATTCACTAGGAGTATTCTACGGGGGTTGCAACTTGTTCCCGGTTGGCCCTTCTTAAGGTTTTTACGAAACATTTTTACTGCAAAAAATTTGCCTGTCTACCCCTCTGCGAAAAAGGTCAGCACTGTCGTTAAAAGGTTGTTGTGTTATTATCCATAAAACCTCCCAGTGTTGTATAATATGTTTAAGTTATGGGTACCATCTCTAAACCCTTCAGCGTAATATTTCCTATGTAAAACAAGTTGTTTGGTAACCTTAAACCACTCCAGTGGTAGCCTGTTAACTTTAAATAGAGCTGATAGTTGCGCATGCGCTTATAGTACCCTCTATTCCGATCCTTATCGCAAGCTAGGTCCTGAGGAGTGCGCCCAGGGGTTTTTCTCGAGGTTTTTCCAGATAAAAAAAATAACTTTCTGTGCACGGCTGACTGGTTAGAGCATTAAATGTTGCGATTATCTCATTTGAATTAACAGCTACAAAAACCCTTAAAACTGTGACCCTTTATGGTCAAAATTTGCGTTTTTATTTATATAAACTTTCGTTTGCTCCAATTTTCTTTGTGGCCTGTACGACTTTCCTGCAACAAGCAGCGCGGACAGCACTAAGTTAATTTTTGCAACTAGTGTCCCTTTAAACTTGTAATTTGTATTTACAAAAATTTCTTGAGCCACAAAAACGTCAGTCCCCCAAAAATATAAAATGGCAATTTTTATTTTTTTGTAAACAGTGTATTTTATAACTTGTGGTGATGTATTTCACGGGAGGTGTATTCCTCAGAAGGTGTATTCCTTGGTGCATTAATTTATGCAATTTATTTACATGGCTTGGCAGTCTTGTTCTTTGGCATGTCTTGTGTGCACTGACCTTTTCTGTTGTAGCACTTATTTGGCGTTCGACAGTAACCCCAAATAGAGTCCTCCGCGTGGGGGCGTGTAAACGCGGTCTCGTATCAGACGCTCGTGGTGAGGACACCTCAACACCATCGAAGAAAAAACCTGAGGGCAGTACTCTTACCTACCAGAAGAGCATCGTCTGTATGGCGATTCCAATTTAAAAATGTAAATAATGTATATTTCTTTAGGCATAAAGCCGAAACACTTTCAGCTTAGTTGTGTTTTAGATGATGTCAACACACGATATTTTTTATTTCTAACAGGTGACGACTTTGCTTATTTATGAAAAATGTCCGATGTTCAAACCAGTTTAAAAATCTAACCTAAACTGCAATTAGCCTTTTAAAAACTAGCTGGAACATTTAATCTTTTGATTTGTGCACTTAATGCATTTTGGTAAACTTAACTTCTTGCCATGAACCCTACCGGAGCTCCAATGTTTATGTTTGTCTATTTCTATGGACCCAGTGTATGATTTTATGTTTATTTTTTATAGCATCTCCATCCAAACTCCGACCGTAGTGAACCTCTAAAAACGTAAACAAACTAGCTATCCTTCGTTAAAAACATGCCTTGTATATAGCAATCCGTTTCCCAAAGTCAAATGTTTATTCTGTGCATTACACTTCGTTCCCCCCCCCCTCCTTCAATAGTTGCGATGCTTAACGTCGTAGTTTATTTTAATAGGCCTAAAAATCACGTTGTTAGGAGTTGAAAACTCACTTGCACATTCAAAGCCAGGCCTCTAAGTTCCAAGTCGGCAATTCCCTTTGTCAATTCAAATCCGTCCAACCAAAACACTGCTTCAATTCCGTCAGCCAGTCAGAGCGCTCAAGCTACCCCGGTCGTCCGCGCTGTCATGGCCGACTTCCGGTAATGGCGGCGCGGCCGACTTTGGTCTGTCTCTCCTCCTCCAGGCGTCCCTCTCTTCCCCACTCACCCCCTCCGTCGCTCTCCTACAGGTCCGCGCTAACCCTCTACCTGCCTGCCAAGCAGAAGGCATAAAAACCCAGACGCAGTAGAGTATAGTTAGCACAGCACAGCTCAAGGATTCTCAAAGCTAGAGGTCGCTACGCCGGTCGGGAGTGGAGATGCCGCGGTCCGATTGTTGCCATGCCGGGCAAAGGTAGTGGTTCGTATCGTACTTAGTTTAACTTTAAAAGTTTATTTTTTGGACTTTACGTCAAAATTTATAGTTTAAACTTAACTAAACCTCGTAGCTTTAGAAGGTAAATTTATGGTGCGTCAAGCCCAACGGCATTTCGGACGTTGGCGGCCGTAATTTAAGGGTTCACGGTCCCTTACTAAAAACCAGCTTTATTTTTCGTGTTTCTTTAAACGCAGTTTAATGTAAACAAAGGACGGTTTGATCTTCGTGGGGTTTCCATCGGTTAAACGCTCGGATCCACTTTATGAGTAGCCGCGGCTCTATAATTTAAGGAGTTGACTTATCAACAGCAACTCTGGGAGGTTTAATGCTTTGCAGTATACACGTTGAAACAAAACTGTAAAAACAGGTCTACTATTATATATCAGCCGAGGCTGTTTGTAATTTAGAGGGCTCTTTTGCGAAATCCCCTTGTGCCTAACCAAACTTACTTTTTCTATTTGAAATTGTTTTATGTGAACCTCGTGTTGGTTCTAGTGTCGAATTTAATGTAAATTCCCCCGGTATTTTATAACCTAAACTAGGTGTAAAGTTACCAAATGTATTTGTAGTGCGATATTTTTATTCATGTTTGTTTAAAATAAAAACCAGGAGTTTTTCTTAAACGTCCGTTAGTTTATTCGCTCGTTGTTCGCTAGAAGTTAACTTGTAAGATAATTCTCTTAAACTTAGCTTAGCTAGCCTAATTTTCCCACCTTGGTGGCAGCGTTACCGCTTATTATTACTGTTAGCCTACAATATTAGGACATGTGTAGCTCCATTCCCTACGCCGGGACTGTAGCTGTTGTGCTTATTTGAAACAAAAAGTACCCCAAAGTAATAGTAAGAAGATCAAGTTACACCAGGCGAGCGGCGATGCTACAAGCACCTACTCCGTCGTAGCATCCGCCGTTACAAAATCAACAAGAATTTACATTAAATTCAACTCAAACTTCAACTACAAGATGAAGAGTAAAAACGACAATTTCGATTAGAAAATGTTTGTGGGACCTCGGGAACCCGTTATAACATGCAAACCGCGAGAATTACATGAAATAAATCTATTTGTTGCAAACCGCGGGAATTACACACAAATAGTCAAGACTATGTTTCTTAAGTCCGACCTAAGATCAAATCTTCAAATCTGTAGATCCTTAGTATCTAGGGAAGCACCCGAAAAATACGTCGTCTAAATGCAGATTTAGTGTTTAGATTAAGTTCATAATAATAAACACGGGAAAAAAAGCTGGTTTTTAGAAAGGGACCGTGAACCCTGACGTTATGGCGATGGGAGCCTAGAATGCCGACTGTGGCTCCACCTCCATAATTCCCTCAAAGCTAAGGTTAGGTTAAGTTTAAAACTAAAATTTCGAATGGGGTTTCCAAAATTAAATTTTCTAAACTAACACTAGTCTAATACGAACCAACTATCTTTGCCCGGCATGGCAACATTCGAACGGGACATCTCCTATACCGACTGGCTTAGTCACCTCTGGCTTTGAGGATGAGCGTGTGCTAACGATTGAGAGGAGCGGGGGCTTTTTATGCTACGTACCGGAAGTTGGCGCGGACGCCGAGGATAGCTACGGAGGTCTGATTGGCTGAGGGCCTAGAGAACAATAGAAAAGTCGGCAGCGCAAAGGATTTTTCGCTTGGCACCGTTTGAAGGAATAACTATGGACTGCGTGATAGAGAGAGGCCGGTAGATTAAACTCATTGTTTGGAACGTGAATCAGGCCTTTAATTACTACGGTTGGTTTTCTTATTTAACCACGATGTTAAGCATCGCGACTATTGAAGGAATGCTCATAATAAATTCGGTTATTAACATTGGGAAGCCAGGTTTACTTTGGGAAATTGAAGGCCAAGTCGGTTTTGCTACGGACAACGAAGTACAAACAGAAAAGACGTGTACGGAAAAATACGTAGGATGAAATGTTGCCTAAGCTCCGGTAGTGGTGATGGCAAAAGATTACGTTAAAAGATTATTATAAAATAAAAGTTATGGTTACCAGCGAATGCTAAAACGCATTTTAAAATAGTTTAAACATATTTGCAGACGTAAAATTGGGGTTTTGGGTGTCGGACATTTCTCAAGTGCATTACAGATCGTCCCCTTAAATCTACTTAAGAAATATCAAAACAAAGTATCTGTACAATTATTTTGGAGGTTGAGTACCTTCGTAGAGGAAGCTCTTCCCCTACAAACACTAAATTAATGTTTTCGGCTTTACGCCTAAGTGAAAATAAAAAGTAAATACAAATTTTTACAAGTGGCGAAAATGGCGTCTCGTGCGCTACGGTGATTTTACGGCATCGGTTTCGTGCGTTTTTCAAATGGATGCTGTGAAAGTTCTAGAAGGATTTTTCGTGTTCTATTAGCGGGGGGAAACAGATAAAGTTCGTGGCTATTAAGAGCGGTTTAGATGAGATGGATTGGTCCATTTTCTTGGAAGTTACAGGCTTTTGAAATTTGGGGTTTTTTCACGGCGGAGGCACCGAGAAAAAAAAAGTGTTCGTTGCCGTAAACGAAGTTTCCCTCAGGTTGTTGATAGTTTGAGTTGAGGTATCCTCTCAAATCAGGTGAAGAACTCAGGCCTTCTTTACAAAGTCGTCAAAACCACAAAACATGATGCTAAGAAATACTCGTCAACCAAGGATGTCGGGGGCGCTACAAGCACCTCAGCCGTCGTAGCGTCCGCCGCTACAGAGGTCTGGTTGGCTGAGGGCCCCGAGAACAATAGAAAAGTCGGTATCGCAAAGGATTTTTCACTTGGCGCCGTTTGATGGAATAACTATGGACTGCGTGATAAAGAGAGGCCAGTTGAGTTAAACTCATTGTTTGGAACGTGAAAAAGGCCTTTAATTATTATTGATTGTTTTCTTATTTAACCACGATGTTATGCATCGCGACTATTGAAGGAATGATCTCAATAAATTCGGTTATTATCATTGGGAAGCCAGGTTTACCTTGGGAAATCGAAAGCCAAGTCGGTTTTGCTAGGAACAACTACGGAAAATTAGAAAATACGTGTCCGGAAAAATTCGTTAAGTTAGATGTTGCCTAAGCTCTGGTAGTGGTGATGGCAAAAGATTACGTTAAAAGATTATTATAAAATAAAAGTTTTAAGGTTACCAGCGAATGCTAAAACGCATTTTAAACATTTGAATTAATATTTGTAGACGTAAATTTGGGTTGTGGATTACGGACATTTCTCATTTAGATCGTCACCTTAAATCTACTTAAGAAATATCAAAACAAAGTATCCGTACAATTATTATCGAGGTTAAGTACCTTCGCAGAGGAAGCCCATCCTAGTAAACACTAAACTAATGTTATCGGCTTTATGCCTAAGTGAAAATAAAAAGTAAATATAATTTTTACAAGTGGCAAAAATGGCGTCTCGTGCGCTACGGTGATTTTACGGCTTCGTTTCGTGCGTTTTTCAAATGGATGCTGCGGAAGTTCTAGAAGGAATTTTGGTGTTCTGTTTCCGGGCGAATACAGATAATGTTCGTGGCTATCGAGAGCTGTTTAGATTGAGACGAATTGGACCATTTTCTTGGAAGTTACAGGTGGTTAAAGTTGGGGTTTTTCACGGCCGAGGCGCCGAGAAAAAAAAAATTGTTCGTTGCCGTAAACGAAGTTTCCCTTAGGTTGTTGTTAGTTTGAGTTGAGGTATCCTCTCAAATCGGGTGAAGAACTCGGGCCTTCTGTACAACAAGTAAACTAATGCAGGGGACATTTCACGTGCTAAAGTTTGATGATAGGAAAAAATTGGTTAAGGATAATATGGCGCTTGTCTCCAAAGTAAAAATTATATTCAGGGTAAGACGAAGCTGTGCTTCTCCTTGGATTTAGTAAGATGTTTCTGCTCATTTAAAATGAACACGTTCATTGGATAAAAATTAAGCTGAATGAAAGAAATGCGCTAGAACCGCAATACTGGTATATTTTGAGAAATTGAGAATACTTATTGGAAAGGAAATTATAGATATTTTTATCTTCCTTTTGTATTGGAGGAAGCAAGCCTATCTAATCCAATTAATTGCAAACCATAGGTGAAATTAATTTAGGGTAGCCTATAGATAACGAATTGCCAAAAGTGATTTAATATTTAAATTCAATTCAAGCTTTTACAGAGCTAATGGTGTAGTCCACTAGGGGCAATGTAACATTAACAGATTAGGAATATTTTGAAATAAATGTTTATATTTTTGTTATCACGATACTTGTGTATGAATTCTTGGTCTCTGCAAAACATGATTGAACCCGGGAGATCTTTTCTTGCGATAACATTTGAATTAAGCTTAGTTATAGTGAAATTTAGGTGTTACAGCTGGCGTTAATGGCCAATACGACAAATTGTCAAATTTGATGTTACTCGAACAATTCTACAAGTCTTGTCCAGCTGGCCTCCGGTGTAAACGCGGTCTCGTATCAGACGCTCATGGTGAGGACACCTCAACACCACCGAAGAAAAAACCTGAGGGAAGTATTATTCCACACCAGAAGAACAATCGTCTATATGGCGATTTCACTTTAAAAATATAAATATTGTACATTATTCCTTTAGGCATAAAGCCGAAACACTTTTCCAGCTTAGTTATGTTGTAGATGTTGAAAACACACGATATTTTTTATTTGTAACAGGTGACGACTTTGTTTATTTATGAAAAATGTCCGACGTTGAAACCAGTTTAAAACTAACCTAAACTGCGATATAGCCCTTTAAAGCTAGCTGGAACATTTAATCTTTTGATTTGTGCACTTAATGCATTTTGGTAAACTTAACTTCTTGCCATGAACCCTACCGGAGCTCCAATGTTTATGTTTGTTTATTTTTACGGATCCAGTGTATGAATTTTTATGTTTATTTTTTATAGCATCTCCATCCAAACTCCGACCGTAGCAAACCTCTAATACGAAAACAAACTAGCTTTCCTGCGTTAAAAACCTGCATTGTAAATAGCAATTTCATTCCCAAAGTCAAATAATTATTCTGTGCATTACACTTCATTCCCCCCCCCCCCTTCCTTCAATAGCTGCGATGCTTAACATCGTAGTTTATTTAATAGGCCTAAAAATCACGTTGTTATGAGTTGAAAACTCACTTGCACTTTCAAAAACAGGCCTCTAACGCTTCCAAGTCGGCAATTCTCTTTGTCAATTCAACCTCCGCAATTCCCGTCCAACCAAAACTCAGCATTCAATTCCCCATCCATTCAGAGCATTCAGCTACCCTAGCCGTCCGCGCTGCCACACCAACTTCCGGTAGTGACAGCTCGGCCGATTTGGGTCAGTCTCTCCTCCTCCAGATGTCCGCCTCTTCTTCCCCGCACCCCCCTCCGCAGCTATCCTCGGCGTAAGCGCCAACTTCCGGTAATGAGTATATAACCCCAGCCCCAGACTCACTCGTTAGCACAGCTCAGGATACTCAAAGCTCGAGGTCGCTACGCCGGACGGGAGTGGAGATGCCGCGGTCCGATTGTTGCCATGCCGGGCAAAAGTAGGGGTTCGTATTTCAACTTAGTTTAACTTTAAAAGTTTATTTTTTGGACTTTACGTCAAAATTTATAGTTTAATTTTAAACTTAACCTCGTAGCTTTAGTAGTTAATTTTATGGTGCGTCAAGCCAAACGGCATTTCGGACGTTGGCGGCCGTAATTTAAGGGTTCACGGTCCCTTACTAAAAACCAGCTTTCTTTATTATGTTTTTTTAAACGCAGTTTAAAGTAAACAAAGGACGGTTTGATCTTCGTGGGGTTTCCATTGATTAATCGCTCGGATCGACTTCATAGGTAGCTGCGGCTTCTGTAATTTAAGGAGTTGACTTATCAACAGCAACTCTAGGAGGTTTAATGCTTTGTTAAATCACGTTGAAACACAACTGTAAAACAGGTCTACTATTATAAGTCAGCCGAGGTTGTTTGTAATTTAGAGGGCTCTTTTGCGAAATCCCCTTGTGCCTATACAAATCACTTTTTCTGTTTGAAATTGTTTTAATTGAACCAAGCCAAGTTCTTGTGTCGAATTTAATGTAAATTCCCCGTGTCAATTATTTAACCTAAGTAAGGTGTAAATTTTACCAATTGTAAAGTGCAAATGTTTTAATGTTTTAACATGTTTGACTAAAATAAAAATGAAAATTTTAACTTGTTAAAATTAGTTTTTACTATCATAAAAA
>JAHWFP010273433.1:394-14138 GCA_023313725.1 Lithobius niger
ACAATGAACCCCTCTGGTTGTTGCATGGCAACGTAACAATCGAGTCGACCTTGTAAATATGCCGTAGTGACGTCGTACTGGTCTAGATACCAATTGTTTTGCACGGCGACTGTTATTGCTAAACGAATTGTTGCAAGCCCCGCTGTTGGACTGTAGCTTTCAAAATATGGTTGTCCATGAATTTGAGTAAAACCTTTTGCAACTAGGCGTGCTTTGTATCTATCAATGCCCCCGACAGCATTTCGTTTGACGCAGAAAACCCACCGACACCCGACGACTTGTGCGCCTGGTGGACGTTCCTCGAGTCTCCAAGTTTGATTTGCTATATGGCTTCCATATTCTGCGTGAATTGCGGCTAACCACTTATCTGATTCAGGACTGCTGAGTGCTTCTTTAAATGTGTTGGGCACTTTCAGTTCATTATTGGACGTTGCTAGTGCTGCAATTTCATAATCGTCGTTATGAAAATTAAACATGCAGGTATTTATTAATGTATCTTGGGTAACATTTTTGCCATACAAATCAGTTAATATTTTGGTAAAAGAATCGTCAGTTGAAACGGCACAAATTTCCTTTTCTTTGCACGCAAGTAGGGCTCTGTCCGTTGATTCTTCATCGGTTGAAATCTCTTTACTTCCCCCTGAAACTGACGTTTCTTCAGTCAACACCATATTTTTGGCTTTGGATCTTGTAAAATGTTTATGTGCACTTGTCTTATTTTCGCTTGTTTTGGGGGTACTTTCTTTCTTTTTCTTTCTTACAGGTGGATTTGATTGGCTGTTTGTATTTGTCTGCTGTGCTAAAGGAAGTTCACCGTGTACACAACTGTTTTCACCTTCATGTGCTCCATTAGTTAGCACTTCATTTCCCTGTATGATTGATTCTTGAGGTTCTTGAATTACAGCCTCTTCTCCTCCAGACTCGTCAGTTTCGTCAGCTTCAGCATTTTACCATAATTTTTCCTACACGTCTTCAAAGCCTTGTTCTTCTTGTTGGTGCAAGTGTGTGAAGTTGAACTCATTTTCAAGAAATGTTACATTCCTCGATACGATAATATTGTGATTTTCCAAATCCCATAAACGATAGCTACATGAAGTTTGATCGTATCCTACCATCAGGCATTTCCTACTTCTTGGTTCTAGTTTATTACGTTTGGGAACTGGAATATGTGCAAAACAAATGCATCCAATCGCCTTTAGGTGTTTTACAGTTGGCTTGTCTTCTCGACCCAACCATAATTGTAACGGAGTTATATGTTCATTTGCTTTATTTGTACGTCTGTTCCTTAAATAAGCTGCAGTTGAAATCAACTCGGCCCATAAATACGCCGGCAAGTTTGCACTTGTTAATGTTGCTCGTACTAAGTTCAACAATGTCCTGTTTACACGTTCAGAACGGCCATTTTGCTCGGGGCAAAAAATGTTTGTAGTGGTGTGTTTAACCCCTTTCTCTTTCAGAAATGCAGATACACTTTCGTTAAGGTACTCAGTTCCGCAGTCGGATTTGATTGACTTAAGCTTTTGTCCCGTTTGGTTTTCTGCCATGGCAACATATTCTTCTAGTTTTTCTGGCACCTGCGATTTGTTCTTTAGGATGTAGCACGTTACAAAGCCAGAATAATCGTCTGTGAAGGTTAAGACATAGGAGTTGCCCCCTAATGATTTAATTGGTACTGCTAACACATCTGTATGCACAAGTTCTAATTGTTTTTTTAGCATGTTCATAAGTCAATGCTGGAAATGGTTTTCTTGTCTGGTTAGCTTGGATACACTCATGGCATGGTAAAACTAATCCTTTTTGTTTTGGGATTTTAAAATCTCTTAATGCATGTGCTTCGGCCATTTTTTGTAATGACGTTACAAATATATGCATGAACCGTTTGTGCCATCTTTCTATGTTGCTTTGAATTGTTTGGTTACACGGCACTATTTTATTTATTAATGCCATCTCACTTTCAGGATATTGATTGTTTAGGTTAGTTTGAGTCAACATCAATTTTACCTTTTCTTCTTTTGCTTCAATTGGATTACCATCTAAAATATAAAGACCGTTCTGCATATATGCCTTGGCTAGTATTTTCCTGCTATGATAAATTATGCAGCATGTTTCATAAAATACTACGCTGCATCCACTAGCTGTTGCTGACCTTACTGAGAAGAGATTAACTTGTAATCCTGGTACAATGCGTCTTTTAGTAGAAGTCTACGTTTACTGTTGTCAAATAAAACATTGCCTTTTGAATGTGGTATCAGTGACTTATCTTTGCTAGCGGACAAAATTGGTGATCCGTTAATCCTTAGACGATTAAATAGCCAATTTATATTGCAAATTAGGTGGTTACTCGCCCCCGAGTCCACCACAAACACATCTTGCAAAGTTTTACCTTCTTTTTCAGTTGTATTCGTGAAGAAAGTCCATAAACAGGTTACCAGTGCATATACGATGTCTGTTGCTGTTGCGAGTAGACCCGTTGCTCCTTGTCTTCCTTGCTGGCCTCTAAAGTTGCCTCGGCTTCTTCCTCGGCGAAAACCTCTTCCTCCTCGTCGATTTTGACCTCTTCCTCTGTTGCTAAAATTAGAAGTTTCATAAGGTGAGGAACAGGTGGAACTTTTATGATTTTTTCCGCCACATCTGTAACAAATTATTATCTTCTGTCCTTGAGGGTCTACATTACAGTTATGTTTATCATTTACGTTTACTGTTAATGCAGCATTAGTTGGGGGGTTGGCCTAAACTGTCTTTAGCTTCATTTCTTGAGTCCTCAAAGAATAACAGTTCCTTAACTTTGGCAGTTGTTATTGTATTTGCACCCATTGCCGCAAAACCCATTAACATGGTGTCACAACTACTTGGTAGGCCACCAAGAATAAACCAAGCTAAATTTGTGTCCGACACAGGCATACCACATTCAGCTAATTCGTTTGCACACTCCTCTATTCTGCCTATGTACGCTGCCATTGATTCACCCGAGTTCTTGCTCATGGAATAACATTTTCTATGTAGATCTAAGCATCTCATTACATTATTTGGCTGGAATGTTTGCTTCAAAAATTCCCATAGTTGTTTAGGGGTTACTATCGTCTTTGGAATCGTTACACATCCTGCAGTAATAAATCATAATGGTAATTATCTAGATTAGGGGCACCACTCTAAATCACTTAATTTTGATACTTACCGACGCTATTCTTCATTCTTTCATCATTTCACATCGTAAAATTGGGGGGGAAATTCCTTAAAGTTCACCAATGAACAATTACAACACCGTAAAACGTTCGTTACAACAACACAACCGAAAAGTCACAACGACGACGCCGACAGCCATTTTGTGAGGTGCCCGTTCCGGGACTTGGGTCGTTAGAAAACCAGATTTAGATGTTCGCGGAAATTTTTCTTTCGTTGCACATGGTGTTGCCTAATTAGCGCTACCTACAACCTAAACTAAACTAACTTAATTTTACGTAAACTAACCGATAATAACGTAACCTTTTTTTTGTGTGTGATGTTTTGTTGTTATTATCAGTTTCGTGTGGTTTTGTTATTGTCTTTTAGGTTAGGTTAAGGTTAGGTTGGGGTTTGGCATTTCACTCGAGGCAGTTAACTGGTCGGGGTTTGACGTTTCACCCGAGACAGTTTAGGGTTGGCATTTTAAATTACGAGTGAAACGTCAAACCCCAACCAGTTAACTACCTCGAGTGAAACGCCAAACCCCAACTTAACCTTAACCTGACCTAAAAGACAATAACAACAAAACCATACAAAAAAGTAAGGTAATGGTTGGTTAATTTACGTGAAGTTTAGTCAAGCAAGGTAGCACGATTTGAAAAAAAAAATGTTCATGAAGGATCTCTCTTATTTTGGTGGGTAGAGGTTTGCAGCACTACGAAAAAAGTGGTGAATACGTGTTTGTTTGTCACCATACTTCGATTTAAAGAGAAATTCTGCTAAGTAGCCTACGAAATGTGGTTTTTTTCTTCCATAATTAGGAATCTTTGACCGTACTTCTCTCCACTGACGTTCGATGTTTTGGGTGTGAGTGTTAGTTTCAGGATCAATAAAATTGTAACTGTGATTTACAGTTTGGTGAATAAACCCTTCATGTTGGAGGCCACCATATTATGACGCCCAACAATCCGAGTAAATTGTACTTCCGGGTTCAATTCGTTTGTTGATTTCATAGAAGAGTGTCTCCCGGTCTCTACTTTCCACAGGAACTAAAAATGTCTTTTTCGTCTCTCGATCTATCCCACCGAACACCCATTGTCCTCTAATTGTTCTTCCCCTTTGATATTTCTCTTTCCCAAACTTAGCTTCGTCTATTTCAACTATATGGCCTATACCTCCTATTTTTTCCTCATTTTCTTCTGAAACATTGAAAAGAAAAACTTCTCGACAGAAAGAATACCAGTCAACGACAGTTTGTACACTGATATCAACATTTTCGACCAAAAAGCTTTGACGAGGAGGGACCATATGTAACAATGTGGCAACAATGTCAAAGATTTTTTTTGGTGAAATTCTCACATTTTCAAGGAATGTTCCCTTTTTAGCACTGACTTTAAAGCCACACTTAACTTTTACACGTTTTCTTCCTTTCTTCACATGTTTTCCACAATGAAACTTGAAGTTGCCGTTTGGATTTGAGTTTAAAATGTTCCCACATTCGCACGTTCTAGTTTTAGCGAAAATTCCATGTTCGTACAAAAAGTTCATTACTTGTTCTTCATTCTTGTGAATACAGTCAAAATATGTCAATTTACAATCTTGGCATAAATCGTTCTCCTCCATTTTTGGAGATTTTCCCGCTTCTGACGATTACGTAACATTAAGAACGAGTTAAGTTAGGTTAGGATGACACGTGTAAAACAATGATGGCACGTCCGAAAAAAAAATTGAATTATTTCAAAACGAAAGAAAAAATTCACATTAAGAACGAGTTAAGTTAGGTTAGGATGACACGTGTAAAACAATGATGGCACGTGCGAAAAAAAAATTGAATTATTTCAAAACGAAAGAAAAAATTCCGTCAACTTTCATTGTGATACAAACCGGGTTTTCTGACTACCCTCCTTCCCGTAATCAGAGACCTGGCAAGATGGCGTTCACCATCGTGGTTTCAGTTGTATTTGACGTCTTATAATTATTTTTTTGGGAACTTTATTCACATTTCCCCCGAATTTTATGATGCGAAACGGTGTTAGTATGAAGAGTAGCGTCGGTAAGTATCAAAATTAAGTGATTTAGAGTGGTGCCCCTAATCTAGATAATTACCATAAAAGCATTGCCCATTGCTTTTTGCTTATTTATTAATTTCTTGTTTGCATCCGTTTCTTTGCTTTCTTCTGTTATATAGGCCCACAAACCTTGATGCATTAAGTAGGCCTTTATTTTTTCAGCCCATTGTACATAATTTGATCCCTGCAATAGTGGTATAGCCATTTGGTTTGGAATGGGACCTGCGGTTGCCATCTTGTTTAAAATTCTATGCAAATTTTTACATTATTATTAGCCATATTTGCTAGCTATTGTCTTGCTTTTAAACGTGGCAGTTAAACACGTAATTTCCCGCAATTGGGCAGCTACATGAGACTATCATTTCAATCCCCTTTTTCAATACTTATCTTCAGTTTCGTTTCTTCCCACTCCTCTTGAAGATGGATCCTTCCTTATTTTTGTTTCGCTTGCCGAAATGTCCCATCTTCACTCGTCCAATTTTCCTTGCTCCGACGAAGCTGGTTACCATTTTTCTCCTTTCGTACGGACTCCTCCCGTCACTTCTCTCCGACGTCTCGCTACCACATGATAGAGTAAAGCGCAGTGGAATTAGATTTTACTGGTAGTTTTGTGGTCGTGAAGTAACGCAGATGATCACAGCACATCATGATTGTTAATCAATTGGTTTACTCGTAAAGGACGGTAGAAAATACATTAGGAGTGGGGAATATTTACATTGGGTACGACCTAAAGGTAAGGAAGGTTAATTCGAAGTGAAGCTGTAAACAACAAGCGTTTACACCTAACAATAGTAACCATTACTTTTATTGTTAAGATAACGTCACGACATTGTCGTTATGGTATATAACACTACACACACACGCAGTAGTGTCTTGACCAGATGCTTGTTTCCAAGTAGCCAAGTCAGGATATGGATCTTGACGTCTACGGTTATCAGTCCCAGATTCCATCACTATTGTAATTCTGCTCCGATTTTCAATCTGTTTTCGTAGTTTGTCATGCTTGATGCTCACGTACAACTTTGTAATTCACTTTTGTGCTGTATTTTGTGCCGTTTGGAAATAAAATGCAGATGACCTTTGAATGCTGTTTTCAAAGTCACTGCAATTGTCTTCATTGGCTCCGCCATATCTGACTTACATTACAAATATGTCTTCAGAATTAACGTAGGACCATTATAATGGCAGTTATTTGCGTGTGACCAGACTTTTGCCTCACCCTGTATATAGATACAGATGTTCCACAGTTTAGACCACAGGTAACTTTTTTGATTTATTTTCTCCAGAAATTCGTCATTCATCCAGTAATTTTTTATTTTTGATCTTATTTTACAATTGTTTTTAGTTTCTTTAACAATGCAGTTATTCTCGCTTATCACGGTTTTCCTGCATATCTTAGGGGACGTTTACGCAGCCACTCCCTTTTGCATTGTAGCAGTTAGAAGCTAGAAACCACCTCAAATTCCAACATGGCGGCAGTTTTATGTTGCTGCCTCGCAACGAAAACAGCAAATAACGTGAGTTCAGAAGCGTTTGGGAAAATTGTTTCGTCATGAGGAATTCTTTATATTATTGGCACGGATTATAAGACTGCAAGTATTTACTCAAACGATGTCGGATTTAGCTAATCCATTTAGCTAATCCAAACGCGAGTCGCTGCGTAAACCCGCCCTTACAAAGAAAGCCATTATTATTTCTTTCTTTTTCCGTAGCTGCAACAGTTGTAATTACTATACCTGTCATGTTATGTTACGGTTATGTAGGAAATTTACCTTGCATGTAGGGCATGTCGTGTAGTCCGCTTCAGATATACTGTTTTTGCACAATCTTGACATTTACCCATTGTTGCAGCAAAATAATTGAAATAACCAAAGTAAATGAGTATTTAGGCTTACTGTGGCAGTTCCACACTAGACATTACTTAAAAATAAAAGAATTATTTTTTTTTACAGCAGGGCGAAAAAGGGTAATTTTAATTTTTTTTTATCGTATTTTGTTTTTCATTGTTGCTGGATGTAGTCGAGGCAACAATGCCGGATGATAGTGCTCATGTCGATTATGGCATGTTGAAGGTCCTGGGTTTTTCGCTTGGATTTCTCAAGCTAAATAGTCGCTCTCATCGTCGTCGTGGGGGAGGGGGGGGGGGCAGATTACCCAGGTTGGGTTCGCGCTTCCCAAAAAAAAAAAAAACATAAAAGAGGCACCAATGTGACAATTGTTGCTTTATGTTTTTAAACAACTTTGGTCCGTAGTCCGTATTTAAAAATCAAATAAGCCATTTAATCATGACAACCGTGTAATTTCAAGGCAGTGGGCCTCAAAACTAGAGATTCAGCTTCATTTCGTTTGAAAAACTATAAGATGGAGCAGAAACCGGAAATGTTTAATTTTGAATCCAAACGGCGAATCAACTTTTAGTTTCCGTGCGGCCAAGCGTCCTTTTACGGCAGTAATTATCGATCTTGTGTGCCCGAATTGTTTACATTGCATGGTTGCGTGTTTCTCATTCATCTCAAATGTTAGAGTCGATGATGCTGATATCCTTACTTCTTCACGGCGTTTATAATGCAGATATATAGAATCATATCAAAAACTGGTAAGAGGGACCGCCAAGTTCCGAATGTTTCGGCCCTTCAAAGGAGCGATATCAACACACGAAAACATTCGCTAAGTTAATCGCATCAAATAATAGTTCGAAGGTTAAATTAAAACTAGAACATTGCTACTATTCAAGTTTTCATTTAACGTCCAAAGTCTTATTCGGAGCCATTAACTTGGCTAATGTTTTGGTGTGTTGATATCACTTCTTTGAAGGGCAGAAACATTTGGAACTTGGCACGCCCTTTTATTAATAATAATTATAATTTATTGCATCACATTGCTCGAAGTTTCAATGAAACTTGTATGAGCTACAATAACATACATGAACATTAATAATTTAACACATTAATAAAATAAATTAATTTAATTAAATAAAATTAAATAAATTTAATGTGTTAAATTAACAAAAAACATGAATATACAAATATTTACAATGTTACATAGTCATAATCATTACTTAGGTACTAAAAGTTCTATTTTTTTAATATTGATATAGTTTTGTTAGTTCTGTTTTTAATTCTTGTTTTAAATCTCCTTTATTTTGGTAGTTCAGCATTGTTGGGTTTAGTTTATTGAAAACCTTAGGTATATAATATTGTTTGTTCCTCGTTCTGTATGCATTTCTCCACTCAGGTATTTTAAATCTCTGTGTTGTTCTCCTTAGTCGTATTCCTTTATTTTTATCATAATTTTTATGTGTATTTATATAATAATTTTTTAAGATAATCACATAATCACGTAATTCTGTTATTTTAAGAATATTATTTTTTACGTATAAGTCATTTGTTCTTTCTCCTTCCTTTCCAAACAATACTTTTACTATTTTGTTTTGTACTCGTTGTAATCTAAGTAATACATGATCGCTCGCAAAGCCATAAATTTCAATTCCATAGCGTAGTAGACTTTCAATCCATGGATCCTATAACATTTTTTTACTTTTCTTGTTTAACAGAAATTTAACATTATATAATTGTGGTATCAATTTCCTTAATTTATTTATTAAAGTAATAATATGCTGCTTAAAATTCCATTCAGAATCAACATCCATTCCTAAGTATTTTGTTGTTTTTTAAATTTCTAATTGCTTACATGTTATCTTACAGTAATGTTCATTTCTATTTCCTTTCATTAATTCACAGTTTTCAGAATGACTAACTATATATTTTTTATATTTATCTTTCATTTTCGGTACTGTTGTATCTAACTGTACTGTTTTCCCCTCATTTATGAAAAGTTCATTTTCCATCAGATATCCATTTAACATATTAAAGTCAGTTTGTAAATTCCTTATCATTTCTTCATAGTTATAATTTATTGAAATCATTATTGTATCATCAGTAACATAAAAATGAGTGTTTTATTTACGTTGTCAGGGATGTCGTTAACATAAATTAAAAAAAGCAATGGCCCTAATACGGATCCTTGTGGAACTCCATATTTTATCTCTGTAAATTCACTATATCGATTACCAATTTTAACTTTAGCTTTCCTGTTTTCTAAATAACTTTTAATTAAATTAAGAATTTTTCCTCTTAGTCCAATATTTTCATATTTTCTAAGTAATATTTGTTGATCAAAGGTGTCGAATGCTTTTTGAAGATCAATTAAGATCGTACCAACGTATTTCTTTTTATTTAATGCCTTTGTTATTATTTCATTTATTTCTATGAGTAGATCTGTCGTACCTTTATTTTTTGTATAACCGTATTGTATTATGTTTAATAATTTAAATTTTTCTAGAAAGTCCCTTATTTTGTTTGAAAAGTATTTTTCTATTATTTTATCTATGATTGATAACAGAGAGATTGGTCTATAGTTATCTTTATTAATTTTTTCTCCCTTTTTGTATACTGGTCTAAGCACTTATATTTTTAATTGATCTGGCCACACTTCTTTATCTATCATAATATTAATTAGCTTACATACAAAATTTGCAGTATTTTCCTTTGATTGTTTGAAATTAGATGTATTAAAGCCGTCAATTCCCGTAGCACTTGTATTTTTCAATTCACTTATAATCTGAATAACTTCTGATTTTGTTGGATAGTGTACATAGAATGTTTTATCAGTTGTCTTTATTTTCTTTTGTTTATTTTTTATATAACTTAATTTGTAGTGATTTCCATTTTTGTAGTCGTTTATTTTCTCTTCAAACACTTTTTTAAGATCAGGAACTTGTTTTGAAAAGTTTTCATTAACCATTCGGCAACACTGTCTCGGGAACATCTAGCAAACTGGGATCCATGTAACATGTCCATTGATCAGCTTTTCCCTCGGAAATTCCATTCTACATCCCACTACCACCCTGCCACTCCTTTCTCATGTTGTTTCCAGCCTTATTTGTTTTTTTGGTCTTGAACCCGCATGTCGGGCAGCAAGGCGTGGGCTTGTCCGCCGTGCTCCTAATTTCCGATGCCAAACACCATGTTCGCAACAACGGCACGCGGCTTTATCGAAAGCCACACAATTGATGATCCCTTGCAGTGTCTGGCAATCTGAGGCCCATTGCCCTTCACGACCGGTTGCTGTTTCCGCGTGGTGCAATCACATCCTGCTATCCCGCACCCAGATGCGGGTTCCGCGGGTGTTGCACAATATTGCACAACGTTGCGTCATGTGGCAACTACTTCTCGATCTTGCATACATTTGAGCAGAAGCGATGTGCAGTGGTCAGGCGTGGCCGTATATAATGGCCTACCCGCCGCATGTGAATCATTTCTTCGACCAGAAGCGGGCAAACAGGATGATGGCTGCAGAGGCGCCGATGGACGACTTTCCCAGCTACGCCGTAGTAGAGAAGTCTAGGGCCGGCAAGAACCGGAGGCAACTTCATCGGGTTTGGACGGAAGAGCTGAGCGAGTACCAGGACAAGAAAGGTTTCTCCGGACCTCCAATGGGCTACATTGGCAGATGCAACAAGAAGAGCAAGGAGTTGGATTTTTTCATGGAATTATTCGGGGAGACTGCAGATTTCATCATAAGGAGGACCAACCAATTCATGGACGACAGGGCCAGCAATGCCAGACGCAGCACACGGAACGTCACGTCAGCCAACACACCAGGACCAAAAGGCAATGCAGGGACTTCGACTCAAGGGGAGCCACGTCCATCACCACCCCACATCACTTACTGCCAGTTTTTGCCACTCACTGGAATTCCGACTGAACCACAGCTGGGAATACCACAACCAGACGTCCACATGGAAGAAGCCGGGTCAAGCCAAGCACAGCCGCCAATGCCAGAAACAGATGTCGCCGAGGAGGAGGAGGACGAATCAGACTACCCATATTACTGCGAGGAAAATGAGGACTACTATGAAGGCAGCAGCCAAGAATCAGATGAGGATGAGTTAGATGACGAACTAAAAGAAACCGAGTCAGAGGACGATGCCGACGCCTGCCTTACGACGTCTAGCAGTGAGGAGGAAGCAGCAAGGCCAGACAGTCCATCACCACCGCTAAGGCCAGAAAGCCCACCACGACCTCGAACCTTAACAGAAACCTCTACTCCCATGCCAAGGCAATCATCAGAAGCGACGTTGCCCACATATGAGCCCGGTTGGTCGGTCCTACTACGTCCCACACCAGCAGAGGCGGTCTCGTCGTCCAGCCAAAATACCAAGCCAAAAGCCAAAGTCGCATCATCGCAGGCGCGGCCATTTATGAGACGAACCAAAAGAGGAATCGTTCGCTTCCCTCGGGGTCTTTCAGGTAGATTCAGAAGTAAGGAATCCGAGGAGATAATCTGCATCGTTTCGTCAGATGAGGAGGAAGAAAGAGCCACCACAACGACAGCCAACGTAGTCGAGCCACCACCCCCACAATCACCGCCACCGTCACTGGAACCGAGTAAACTAGAAGCCATGAAACGACGCTGGCGAGTAGTACTGTACGACAAGATCTACAGAAGTAATATGTTCCCCGAGCCACCCGAGCAAAAAAGGACACGATTATTGCCTCCTCGAAGTTGCTACCTCCAGGAGATGCGCCACGCCAGGATAACCCAATATGTCAATCACCGTTTCAGCCAACAACAGTCTCAGCCAAGCGCTCCACCAGTACAATCCCCAGAAGACTCGAGAACAAAACCCCCAGAAGATCTGAGCACAGGACGGTTGGTGCTAGAGCAGATGTGTGCAGAGGTGGACAAGACACTCAGGAGCCAGTCAGAGTCCTCGTCGTCAACGTCGCCGATCCAGCCAGCGCAAATCCAAAGGGAAGAAGCAGGGGCTAACTCTAGCCAAGAGCCAGCTGCCAAGGAGACACCTTCAACGGTCGTATCGTCGCAACTCCCTCAGCCAGGGGAACAAGCAGAGGCCACTTCCAACTCCAACTCCAGCCAAGACCCAGCAGTAACGACAACCACGCAAGCCTGCCAAACATCGCCGAAACGGAAGAAACCACATCCCACTCCCGCTTGGGTACCATTGACGAAAGACGAGTTGCTGGCTTTCATCGGAATACTGATAATCATGGGTTACAACGACTTGCCGGAGATGGCGCAGTATTGGTCCACGTCCCCAGACCTGGGAAACCACTCCATCAGATCGACCATGACCAGAACAAGGTTCAATCAAATTTGGAACAACTTTCGGCTGTCCGAAGAACCGTCTTTCACTGGTACCGATCCCCAGACTGCATCGCCCACGACCAGGCAAGCCATGGAAGAGCAGAAGGCCAAGGAGGACATGGACGCAATAATGAAGGTTCGACCGATGATGGAGGCTATCAACCAGGCATTCCGCAAGTGCAGGAACCCCGGATCAGTTCTCTGCATAGACGAGTCAATGACTGCATACACTGGAAGATCCAAGATCAAGGTATACCAGCCCAAGAAGCCCATCAAGGTCGGCTTTGAACACTTCACTCTCTGCGACCCGTTCGACGGTTACATACTCAACGACGAGGCACACATTGGAAAAAAGCGCCACATGGCCATTGACCCCGCCCAAGACCCCGCTAAGGAACTCGAGAACAACAAGATGGCTCACACAACGATCTACACCGCGCGCCACTACCTCAACCAGGGTTACACCATCGTCTGTGACAACCGCTTCACTTCGGCACTGCTGTTTCAGGTCCTCTACACCAAGCTAGGAACCTTCGGATGCGGGAGCCTACGCGCCAATGCTGCCGGAATGCCATACGAGTTCACGGAGGAGTTGCGCAAATTCAAGAAAGAGCACGAACGTGGCGACAGTATCCTGCGTCAGAGCGGCCGGCTACTGCTGAGCATCTGGTGTGACACCAAGGCCGTCCCTCTACTCAGCACCCACGTGGATCCCTTGGCCGGAAAATGTACCGTCGGAAGACTCATCGGGGGCCAGAAACACCTAGTCACTTGTCCACCGGCAGCCATGACTTACACGGAGACCATGAATGGCGTGGACATGGCCAATCACCTCATCTCCTCGTTCTATGTCGGCAGGAGGTCGATTAGATGGCACCGCTACCTTTTCTTCCAAAAGCTCAACCAGATTCTCGTCAATGCCAGGCTCAACATGGTCATCGTCTGCGGCCTCGATAGGGCTGGCAAACGCTCCCAGTTGACTTACCGAAGATCGCTGGCCAACCAACTCATCAACCGAGTACGCAAGACACGCCTCATAAGACTTCCAGCCATTTTGGGTACCAGTCATCGCCACGAAAAGAGTACGAGGAGCCGCAGATGCCAGGTGTGCAGGAAGTACAGACAGGAACGGCACGAGACCATCTGGTGGTGCGCAACTTGTCGCACGAACGTGTGCACGGACGAAAGCTCGAGAAGAAGGCACGGTGGACGAACTTGTTGGCAGCTGCATCAAGATCGCCTGGATCTCGATTTTTAGGCTGAATTTTCATTGAACCTGTATAGCTTTGTACAGCCAACGCCGAATAAACCTTGTAACCTTTGTTCAGAATTATGTTTTCCCT